>MU090435.1:0-29225 GCA_014858505.1 Corymbia citriodora subsp. variegata | reverse complement strand
AGGCTCGTTGGAAAACTCATATATTTGACTATGACCAGACCAGATATATGTTATGCAGTACAAATACTCAGCCAGTTTATGCACAAGCCCAAGCAATCACATATGAATGCTACTCTGAAAATCGTGAAGTATTTGAAGAAATGTCTGGGACTTGGACTGCTTCTCTCAAGAAAATGTAATATGGAGATGACGGCATATTGCAACGCGGATTATGCAACGTGTCCTATGAGCAGAAGATCTGTCACAGGTTTTTGTATTAAATTTGGGGAATCCTTACTCTCTTGGAAGACAAAGAAACAACCGACCGTGTCACTATCTTCAGCAGAGGCAGAATACCGAGCCATGGCAAAGACTACCTGTGAGATAGTATGGTTGCGAGGATTGCTTCAGGATCTTGGGGTGAAGATTGAGGGACCAACCAAATTATTCTGTGATAATGATGCAGCGCTCAAACTTGCATCCAATCCTATAGTACATGAGAGAACGAAGCATATAGAAGTAGATTGTCACTTCACTCGAGAAAAAATCCAAGAAGGAATAATTAAGACGAGAGGAGTTGGAACTACAGAACAGCCCGCGGACGTCTTCACTAAACCTCTTTGCCAGAGACAACACGCATATCTGTTAAGCAAGCTAGGCGTCTTGGATATCTACAAGCCACCAGCTTGAGGGGGAGTGTTAGAAGATATGCGACATCGGCATCTGATTGCGTACATCCAATTGCGATCGGAATTGATATTAAAGATCTTTTTCAAATATTGGATTTGATTCATTGTATGATTCATTTCCTTTCTTGTACATCCTTTGTATTATAAATTACATCAATTGTACATTGAATGATAACATAGAGAAAAACATTCTTCTCATATTCCATTGTCTACTGTCTTCTATTTCTGCACTTCATTTCCTTTCAGGCAGTGTTATCGTCAACATCCAATATTCTATATGATCACATTGTTACTAGCCCCTTTTTCTTCTCAATTTCCTCCTGTTATACCCAAGATATCACTGGGAATAAAATTCTGTAGGATAGCAAATTCACTGATGCATATGAAGAAATGTTTGAGCATCATGTCACACTTATTGGCTCATGAAAATGACAATGCCGAGTTCAAATATCACTCTTAGATTATTATACTTCTTTTTGATAGTCTGCCTGTATTGAGAAAAATAAGTGCGAGAGAGGAGTTCTCTTCTAAATCAGAAAGAATTACAAAGCCTGGGAAATTCGCCACATAATTCTAGTAGTGTCATGATCAGAGAGCCATTTAAGAAACTGGATTCTTGGATATTAATCAATGCCATAACTGAAATGAAGCTCAAATGGCAGCTTGATGCTCTTTAGGATCAAATTTTGAACTTCCTTTGGCCATGAGGAAATCCTCATCTGTCTTGTTCTTCATCAGGCCACATTTTTGTATCTGCTCGGGAAACACATTGCGACTTGAGATAATACTTAGGGTCCAGACAGACCACGCACACCATTAAATCCCTGCTCCAACCCTCTGTCGTGTTTGTGGTTCTAATCTTATCAAGATTGGATCTAACTTTGATTTGGCAAGCGATGGCGTGGCTTTGCTCTTGTTATCTTTACAATGTCTCAAAAGGTGCCTGTACTCATGGAGCTCAAGAAAAGCTAATAAATCTGAATTGTAGTAGGAACTTCGACTACGAGCGGGCGCTAGACTTCTAAATGCCAGATGATCACATAAGAAGTCTAATGGAATTACTTCTGAATCATTTTCATCAAGGATTTCATCAACAGATTCGTCAAGCACATCTTCCAAAGTCATTGCATTTGTGACTTACTTTGGAATCGTTCTCCTCAAGAATTTCACCTACGCATTCCTCGACCACGTCTTCCGAAGTCACTATCTGTTTCAGCCATCCCAACATAACACGGGTGAGGTACGATATAAGAATCCTAATGCGATGTCATCACAGAAACATCACATTGTAAATTTTTGAAAAAAGCGTTTTTGACATGTGAAAAACCCCGGGTATGTCCGTTGCTATGAGAGGCGACTTATATCCCACTTTGACCCAAAACATCACAGCTCTCCTGAACGCAGTGAAGTAATATTGTCACTGCCAAGATGACAATTTATTTACGTCAAAAGATACCAGAAAGCTGAGAAAATTATATTTCCCTGTTCATAGATTTGTCTTTTGTATAGTTTGCCTTTTCAAAAGTCTGTTTTGTGCAGCCATCCGTCGCTGGTTCTGTAACGCATAACGCATCAGAAAGCTTATCGGCCAAAGCATTTGTCCATCAAAGTTGTTCAACTTACAGTAGCTTTCCCCACATGCCACCATGCCGCTGACAACAGTGACAAAACTCCAGTTATTCGTATCAGAGTCCAGTCAATGTAATTCATTTTCATGAAGTATTTAACCTTAAATTTAGCTGCTTGCTTGGTCACTGAATTGAATCTCTAAGGTTGTCGAGTCATATGGAATGAAATTCAACTCAAACAAGGTGGCAATCTGATCACATTGCAAGCATCATAAGGCATATCAATTTGGAAATAATATTTTACCATCACAAATTCACTTGACTGAAGAACGAAAATTGCGTCTTAGAGAATACCAAAATTTGTCCATATTCACATCAATCCAGCACCAACAGTGCAATCAAACATTAATTTGTTGAAACCAAGATAGCAAAGCCTCATGCATTTATAAATGCAAGGGAAGAAAAGGTGGACTGTTTAAGAATCAAAAAGGTCAATATATCGAGATTTCAAAAAGTTCACCAAAAAAAAGTGGGAAAATGATGAATCCTCAAAGCAGTTGCGATTTTAAAACATGAAACCCGAACCTAAACAATTGTCATTCTTAAGCCCCAAAAAAGAAAAACACATTTCTAGAGGCAGAATATCACTCGGAACAAAATATCCAGATTCTCGATACTATGAGAACGTCATTTGAGTACTATATTATCACGACCCGTGAAAACAGCTAGTTGATACTCATCCAGGAGAAGAGGTACTAGCTGGAACATAGTGCTGCCAGAACAAATCAATTGATGAGTCACCCACAACTGTGAAAATCCACAAGGTTTGAGCTGGAATCAACCCAAAGCTACATTGACTGTGTTTCCTTAAAAAAGACATGCATGATTATGGGAATGACCATGTGGCTGACAAATTACTTTGGATTTGTACGGATAATTATTGGGGAAGTTACTCTCTTCTTCTTTTTCATGTTTAGTAGGTTTATTTGGAATTTAAAAATACTTTAATATTTCACATGACATTTTCCTTTTTCTCTTTGATCTATTTTCTCTATTAAAGATAGATGTATAATTGCATTCAATCCACAATCTACTACAGACTAACAACTTTTAAAGATTTTAGCATTGATTCTTCAAGAGAAAATGATACTAAAAGTGTCATAATTTATGTGGAGCACTCACTTTAATGTTCAAAACTTTTTGAATCACTTTAATATCACATCGGAAAAAATAATTACTTAAGTGTCACCAGTAAAAAATTTCAACAAAAAGTTTATATGATTTTTTAATAAAATGACAATACCCACGTGGCTTTTTCATAATAAGAAAAAAGTTCAATGTTAACAATGAGGTAGCCTTTTACCAAAAAAAAGGCCACATCTTTTGTTGACTCTATCGTCACCATAGTGATGTTTATTGCGGCCAAATTAGTCCTAATTTTGACTAATGTTGCCGAAAGACTTCGAAATATATCGGTAGACTCCCATTCATATTGGTGGGCTCACGTAGAGTTTGGTAGAATTCCATGTTTTTTGGTCGAGCACAATGGGTACCAAATTTGGTTTTTGTCGATTGTCTTGGTGAGGTTACTTGAATGTGAGAAATTCTTATATACTTGGCTCTAGGTATACACGACGTGAAAATCTTCTCAGCTTTTCTTGAAGGGCAAATGAATCAAGTCTACAATGACATTTTTCATTTCAAAGGCAAGTTTGACTCGAGTAATCACGCCCTTGTACATAAATTGAATAATCCATTATGAAGAGTGAAGTCATTTATGAATTTTTTTCCCCGTGAGATAATTTCGAATTTTCAAATAATTTTAATCTCTAATTTGAATAAAGTGCCTGTCAAATATTTTATGGCTACAATATCTTACAATGACTTTAAAAATCTGCCTCGCACAACTCAAAAATATTGTAAGTTAGAGATATTGTAGCTTTAAAATATGTAGTACCAAATACATAAATTACAATATTTTATACCATAGTTACAATGCAACACAATTATAGCTACACCACACATATTTTAGTTTTATCAATTTAATTTAAAGTTAAAGTGACCATTGCGTATTACCCAACATGCACAACATGAATTCACTTGATTACTAAGGTATTAATCTGCATAATTTTCAACTTCGAGTAAAATTCCCCCATGTCTCCACTAGTATTTGGCAAATTAATGTTAAAATGCCAACCCTGTAATGATGAAAGAATTCAGTGAAGGATGTAGAAACATAGCTTAGGGGAGAGGACATAAAGTAAACTCCAAATACCAAACTTTGAGGGTAAGATACAAAAATTTTATACGATGATTTCATAAATTATGATATATATTTGATAAAAGGCAAACCAAAAACCAATCAGCCCATAGGGCCAACGGCTCCCTTTCACTTCAACCCAAGCATACAACTAAGGGGAAATTACAAAAAAAAAAACTAAATTTATCTTACGACGGTCAATTTAGTTATAAATTTTCAAATATACCAACTGAATCATAAATATTTTTACGTTTTGCTAAACATGCTCATCTAACCAATTTTGACCGAAAATTTCTGATGTGAACGCTGACAATCATATATAACACGGCCTACACTAACATGGACAATTTGTGTGCTATGTATCAAGTACGATAATCAACTTCACTTCCAATAATGTTTATATGATTCTTTTGATAATTTGAGAAATTAAATAAAAAAAATCTTGACAAAATAATGTACCGGATAATCATAGGCATTATCTATTTACTTTTAGGATGTAAACATTTCATAGAACTTAAATATACAAAAAAAAAAAAACATTGTCTAAAATCTAAAATAAGTATAATGATACGATTAATCTATAATTTTACATATTGATATAAAAATATAAAACCGGCAAATTTGGGTTTTGATGACATGTGTAACGATGAAGATTCGAAATGTATATAATAATTTGAAAATTAGATAAAAACGATTTTAACAAAATAATATACTCTATAATTACAGACCGCATCTACTTATATTTAGGTTGTAACCTGAACAGTCCGTCTCTCTAACCTCAGCCTCTCTGCCTCTCGCTCCGGCGGCGCAGTCGCGCTCTCTCGCCGCAGCAATCCTCGCCGCCGTCGTCACCTCTCTCTCTCTCTCTCCTCGCAGCAACCCGGCTCCGCCTTTCGTTCTTTTGCAGCTCGGCCGCTCCGATTAGCCGCCAGCCTTTCGTTCTTGCTAGCTCGCTAATCGACGTCGAGACCGAGGTGAGTCTCGTTCTCCCTTTGAAGCTGGCTTGAATTCCCAGAAGTAGAGTAGTTCGGAGACATGTCGATTCTACTGGGATGCTTCTTTGCAGGAGACGCCCTCGTAATACTTCGTATGCTTTCGGCTGTTGTAAGGGAAAGGGAGGAGAAAAAAATCTGATTTTAAGTTGTCCTCTGCAGGCTAACTCATGGCGCGTTCCCGAGATCGTGATTTCTTGTTTTGCGACTTCTGTGGGACGATGCTGACACTAAGTTCAGTCAAGTTTGCAAAGTGCCCTTTGTGTAATTTTAAGCGGAGCACTAAAGGTTAGGATCTCCGTTTCCAGTTTCCAATCACTCAGTGTACTTAAATTAATAATTATGGAGATGGTTCTGCTTTTGGAGTCTCTGTTTCTGGGTCTTGAAGTTGACATGAGATTGAATTTTTTACCAAGTCTCAAGATTGCTTAGTGTTGCTTCTCAGGCTGCTGTGTCCTGTGTTCTGCTCTTTTTGTAGTGGCATTGTTCACCATTGTTCTTTTATACTGCAAAGATTTGATTTTTTTTTTTTCACAATGCATTGGAAAGAAATAATTCTTTGCCTAGGATTTTAGAAAGTTTTCATCTTTCCATCTGCAAATTTTTCATATTTAGCCTTTTGCATACCTGGAGACAATTCCCCTCGTCAGTTTGTATTGTGTTGGCAGTATCTTAGTTCTTGATTTGGGATGATGAGGATGATGATCCATTGAGATGCACCCTGAGAATTTGATAATTGAGGAGAAAAAAGGAAAAGGTTGGAGAGGAACTCTTTCTATGGCAGTGAAAATTGTGATCAGCCATCCTACCTATATACTGGCTAATATGAACTTGGAGATACTATTGTGCTGGCCAAAATCATTCCTCCGTGGGTTTTTCTCAGAATTTGTTACTGCTTACACCTGAGACCACTAGTTTGGGAAAGAAATAGCCATTTCAAGTCAAACCGCTAATGTGGAATGCATATCTTAGCACGGATGTCTCATTTTCTGATGATGTCTGCTGTCTTTCTGTTTGAAGTGGTGCAGTGGTTCAGTCATTGTGTGTTTTTAATGTTATTTTTCAGATATTAGCTGCCACTTAGCTGTTTATTAGACCTTACCATTTTTGCTCTTCCAGTCAATTTCTACTTTTCTCAATTTGTGCCTTATCAATGACTTTGCTCTCAGATATTGCTGGAAGAGAAATTAAGTACAGAGTAACCGCTCAGGTAGGCCTTGAACTGGCTGACCGATTGATGCATGCACTCTATTGGATCTTAAAATCATGAGTTAAGTGCATACATGTTCTACTGGTGCAACAATTTAAGAGAATATAGTTAGATTTCATTGTGTTCTACTGCCTAGGTAGTCATTTTAGAGTAAACATCAAATACATAAAATGCTAGCCATTTGAATGGCTTTGGTGACTCATCAGTACTAAAGAACATTTGAGGCTTAGAAAGGGCATCAACTTGGCAAAAATGTGAACTACTCACGATGAAAAAAATATGTCAAGTTTTCCCGCTTCTCGAAGGCTTTCAATTCGCTGGCCACAACCTAAATATTTTGATAATGGAAGGTAATGGTTCTGCTGCAACATAGACGCATATACCTCTTGCTGGCTTCTCTAACATTATTGAATCAAATAGTGCCCACATCTTGCAGAATTCATGACTTTGTTGAGTGAATTTGGTAGGGATCACTAGACTTCTGTTTTTATCCTGTTAAAGAGGATTTAATTAGAAAAAATTTTCTCATCTTAAACCTTTTCTTATTGACACATTGAATCACGGAACTTTATTTTTTCTACTTTGAAGCAACACCTTGAGCAGTACTTTAGTTGAGAAAAATTTATGTCCTCCTTAATTTTCCCTATGCGTTGGATGACACGTTTGAAAGTGTCAAGCTTCTCATGGTCATCTACCATATCTCAGGACGTAAGGAGGGAGCTTGGCATGTCTACCTTTGAGGAGGGGGAGCTGAAATTGGCAACAGTAGTGGCTACATTCTAGTATATTAGTTATGTTGGCATGATGTTTTCTTTATGAACTGATTGTGATGTTCTCGTATATCGGTCTTGCCTCTCAGATAAGTCGGAAGTGTGAAAAATGTGGCAACGATGAATTCGAATATACACGGAAGCAGGTAATGTACAAGTTCAGGGCGCTGCTATTTTCTCAAGCGTCAATCTTCCCTAACACAAGAATTTCCTATCTTCCCTTCTCTCGTCATTCATTCCTTCTTGATTTCTGACCTGTTGCAGATGAGATCGGCAGATGAAGGGCAAACTACATTTTTGACGTGTACCAAATGCAGGGATACTATTACAGAAAACTAACTGGACGACCTTTTGGATTATTATGCAATTTTGAGTCTGCAGGGGGCCTTTGTACTGTGTGCTGATGCTTACACTGCTGAGTTTCTTGTTTCAAGTATGTGCATCTCCTTGTGGAATTTCCAGAATGAGCTTCCGAGAGTTGCACTTGAGCAATTTTTCTTGCTGTTATCAGGAGGACTAAGTTCACTCATTGCTCAAGAGGAGATGATGAAAATACCCCACAAGCAAAGCCTATGAGGCTGTATCGTGTCCGAAACCACCATTAGCTTTTTCTTTTTTATGGATAAACTCAAGCATTAAGACGAAATCATCGGTGAGACTGGAGTTCATGCCCCATAGGAAACAGGGTCTGAGAAACATATAGAGCCCATAGAGAAAAGCCACCATTAGCTTGAATCTTGGGAGTATGATTAGGTTCAAAAGTGAAAGAGCTGTGTCTTGCATAATCATGATTTAAGGTTGGAGCCTTTTTGATCGCTTAGATGTACACACATATGCCGGACAGAATGCAAATATCAAAGGCAGCTAGCGACAGAGCTATCGACCCAGTAAGGGGGAGTCATGCGAATTCCTTCTGAACTTTTAAGATGATTCACGTCAGCCCCTCAACTTTCAACTACTATAATTTTCATTTTGTTACAGCTGCTAACCCGCTGTTTATTCGTGTGGATGCAAGCACTTAAGGCGTCAATTTTCAAGGGTAAAAGTGTAATTCTCCTTTGTTTTCAGTCAAATAACTCTTTCGCCGCTAATTGCGCAAAAATAAAGTTAAAACTAGAGAAAAATGTAGAAAAATGAAAAAGGGGGAAAGGATCTCTTAAAATTCTTAAAGAAAAACAATGAGAACAACAATACTAAGGATAAGGATGATGATGAGTAAAGAAAAACCAAGTGAATAGATGGATGTATGATGATATTTAAATAGAATATAACAACAACAACAATAAAAATAATGATTGCAATCGTTATTTTCTTTTTATTTTTTCTTCAATTATAGTTTTCTTATAAAACTTTTTATCTCACCTTCTATTTTCTAATTAGGAAGCCACTCTTGGCAAAGTTGACGTTGCTTATCATGGTCACAAAGTCGTTCCATTCATTCAAATTGTGTAAATGATATCTCTCTAACCGAAAGATGGCTCGATTTAATCTCTTTTAATTTCTTTTAATTTCTTCTGGCTGTTTAAGAATCTCATTGGTTAGTCTTGTTTCCATCGCTTTTTTGGTGTGCATGATTAAGTAGAATAGCGTCTAAAATCACAATAGTGCATAACTATGCCATGCCAATGGGCTTGATCTTTTTAAAGTGCTAACTAATGGAAGATATATGGAAAATAAGGTTGCATTTTTTATGTCCTAATTTCTTTAAATAGATCATTGCATTTTTTTTTATCTTTTTTCCATATTCAGTATACGATTTTTTATTTGTATTACCATATTGTGGGCAAAAGAGTGATTTGTCTTAGAAAATCACATGCTACGAAGTATAAACCGAAAAATAGACAAAGGATCAACAATCATATTGAAATAAGAGTTTGGGAGGATCTTGTGTAGGTTGAAGGGGAATTTTTGTAATTTTCTTGTGACGTGAAACTCAAGTTATGGAACCCACTTAGAGAGGCCAAGAGGATGTTGCCTAGGCCCTAGGGCTTGTCTTCCAATTAAAATTAAAATTAAGAAAAAGAAAACAAAAAAGAGAATATTACCCAGGACCATTCCTGTAGACAAGGGAAACAGTCAATGAAGGGAAGTTTGAATTTTTAGTGAGAGGCAACAAAAAATGTGCAGTTCCCTCGCTGGAGAATAATTGCTAAATTAATGCATTTATGTGAAAATTATGAATCGGTATGCGCGTATGGACCGCCCAATTTTGATAGGACCCACACCGCCTAGTACTCTCCAGCGGGCTAGCTGTCTTAACATAAGACGAGAAGAACATTTATGATTACATAAGTTAAAATTAGAGAAGAAGGAAGCCAATAACAATTAGGGAAAAAGAGATTAAAAACCCCAAATTAAATTTACCGTAACACATTTACTCTAAAATTTTTCTATGATACTAAAAATCACAAAATCGTATCAATGCGACATATTTACCTTCCGTGAAGGTTCTGTCAGTGAGTATTGTTAATAATGTGCTTATATGGACGTAAAAAAAAATATTGGTATGACCTCCATGCGACTTAAGTGAAATAAAACAATGTCGTTTTGGTTAGAAATCATCCAATAGAACATTGACTAAGGATAAATGTATCATATATACACAAGTTTTTAAATAAGGGGATAAGCCCTATCTATGTTAATAATTTTGCTTGTTGAAAGAAAATAGATATATAATATTTCTTTACTTTTTGGCCAGATTTAGAAAATGACACAAGTCGTCCATGGACCTCGGTTCAATGTATAATGTCATCCTTAAACTTTTAATTTATTCAATATAGTCATTCAATTATTAATAAATATTTAATATAGTTCCTAAATGGATAGACAATTGAAGGTTATGATGAAGTAAAAGTTCAGGAGCGTTTTGTGCAGGTTGAAAATGCAGGACAAAGGGTATCGCTCTGAAAGTTTGAGGGAATATTTTGTAATTTCCCCATAACGTGAAGCTCGAGGGACGAAACCGACTTAGAGAGGCCAAGAGGATTTTGCCTAGGCCTTAGGGCATGTCTTCCAATCCAAATTCAAATTAAGAAAAAAAAAGGAGAATATTGCACTGGGTGATTCCTGCAGATCAAACGAAGCAGTCAATGAATGAAAGTTTGAATTTTTAGTGGTAGGCAAGAAACATGTGTGGTTTCCTCACCGGAGAATAATTGCTAAATCAATGCATTATGTGAAAATTATGGAACGGTATGCGCTTATGGACCGCCCAATTTTGACAGGACCCACATCTCCTACTACTCTCCGGCGGGCTAGTTGTCCAACATAAGACGAGAAGAACATTTATGATAACATAAGTTAAAATTAGAGAAGAAGTTAATCAATAATTACCAAGGAAAACATCACCAAAAACCTCAATCTATATGCAATATAACCCATTTATCATAAAAAATTTTATGATATCAAAAATCCTAAACTTGTATCAATATGACACATTTACTATATGTCAAACTTTTGTCAACGAGTACCGTTAAAAATCCGTATGTATGGATGCCGGTAGGCAAACGATATTGATAGTCACCCATGTGGCTTAAGTGAAATAAAAACGATATTATCTTGATTGGAAAATCATCTAACATAAGTTTTTTATGTCACGAGAAAAAAATTATGATAAATGTGTCATAGTTGGTATAGTTTAGGATTTTTTTTCCTAATATTTACACTAATATTTTCCAAACATGTAATATAAGTTAGCCCTATCTATCTTAATAATTTTGCTTGTTGAAAGAAAATGGATATGAAATATTTATATACCTTGTGACCAGATTTATTATGGGGAAATGATACAATTGTTCACAACTTTAGTACTTTTAATTTGTTTAATTAGTCCTTCAAATATTAGTAAATGTTTAGTTTAATCTCTAGACTATACAAAAATGTTCAATGTCGTCATTTCGCTAATCCAGGTTAACAAAATTTGCTAATGAGACTTCCAATCAGTTAAGTTTGAATTGTAGACAAAAAAAAAAAATTGCACATTGATTATCGAAGGTATTCATTTCAAATCATAATATGACAATCCACGTCATCAAATAATAATGACACATTAATGCCCTGGTTTTGTTTTTACTTTGCTAAAGTAGGTGGATAAAAAAAATTTATCATGTTGACTCATTATTTTCTAGAGTCCAAATCAGCAAAAAGTAATCCACATCATCAAATAATTCTGATTTGTCGTTTGAGTAAACAAAAAGACTGCATTGAATATTTGCTTATAGCTCGAGGACTACATTGAATGAATCAGAAATCAAGGGTCGACATTGTACACCAAGTCAAAACTTGGGGATTATATACCAGTCACTTTCTCGTTTAATAAAAAATGTTAGATCTACTAAAAAACTTGGGTATTATACACGTGTCGCTTTCCCATTTGCGGGATTCACAAATTGTGACAACCTCAAATTCTTAAATTTGAGCGACAATTCTGCATCATGGCTGGACTCACTGGCCGAAATAAGGGTACTCAACTTGCAGTCCAACAGGTTTTGTTTTTATCATCTTTTACCTACCATTACATGCATGGCTATGGCCAGGATAGTAGACAAATATCTTTGATTTGGACAGTTAATTGTTAGGGAGGCACTCTCTTTTATTACTTTTTTGGTGGAATTATTTGGAATTAAAAGATACTTTGAATATTGTACTCAACATTTTTCTATTCCACATTGACCTTTGTTCTCTATCAAAGACAATGTATAATAGCTTTTAGCAGTCCAGAATCTTCTACTGACCTGAAACTTCAACGATTTTAGTATTGATTCTTCGGGACATATTTCCTTGGCAGATCAATATATTGACAACCTTGGCTGAATGGGTTAAAGCCAGTCTTCTCTTCCAATTCTTCATGGACAAATAAAAGCCACGCATAAGGGATGATGGAAAAGATATCTAAAGAAATTAATGACCTTTGTTTCATTTTTCTACTTTAAGCTTCTTTTTCTCTTCAAAGCCGTGTGCTTGACGGATCTCATTATTCATTTTCCTAATTAACATGATATACAATTGCAAAAAGAAACAAGAATAGAAGACATTAGAAATAAGCCTCCATAAGAGAAATGACATTTCAAGCTTGTTTAATGACATCTTTATTCAATGAATCTACATTTGTATAGTCTTAAGAAACAACTCCTCAAACAATTTCATTGTCCATGAAATTTAATAGCCTTCAGCATTGGCTTCTCCATCCACTTGGCTGCTCTTCTCTCTAGCATTCTCACACCTTGCGCAAGCCATTTGGGCCTTCCTATTTCAACTGCAATGTATGATATAGAAATCCCAATTATGAATCCCGATGAATAACCTATCCACACCGTATTTTGTTTGAACCAATTCTCATGCCCTTTACAGTCGAAACTTGATGAGGACAATCCTGGAGAGCATTCTTTTGAAAGTGGAGCTCCACATAAGCCTGGATTCTCACTGAATGAATCATTTGAAAATGTGCTCAATTGCTTGTCTTGAGGAATTCGACCGCCAAGTTGGTTCTTCGAAAGGTTTAAGTACCCAAGCGATGGTAAATTTCCTAGAACTCTAGGAATTCCTCCACAAAGCTTGTTCGAAGATATATCGAGCCATACAAGATTAGTCAAGTTCCCTAGAGTAAAAGGGATTGAACCTGTAAGGTGGTTATGAGAAAGATTGAGCCCTATGAGGAAGTGGAGATCTCCAATAATTCCTGGGATATTCCCTTTGAAAGAGTTCTGTGATAAGTCAATGTTTGTGAGGACAGTCAAGATCTTCACTAGCCTCATTTCCATCCCTTTTAGGGTTATGGACAGAGTATCATCATATGAACTCTTTTCAAAAGACTGTGTCATGTACGAAAATGTTTCTTGCCCCATCATAGCTTTAAGGTTCATAATCAAGTTGGCTGGCAAAAGACCGCCAAAGTTATTGTTGGAGAGGTCTAAAATTCTTAACTTGGGAAAGAGGTCAATTCGCCCGGGAATATTCAGAAAACCCTTAAAATGATTGGACCTTAAAATGAGAACTTGCAGTTGTGGGAGCATTCCCAACCATCCAGGGAACGTATCATCAATCTGATTGTCACTAAGATCCAGAACTTCTAGAAATTCACATTTTTCGAGGGACTGGGGCAATTTACCTTCAAACCGATTTTGACTCAAGTCAAAAGTCACCAAGCTATTTTGCAAAGAAAATGATTGAGGAATTGTGCCCTCAAGATGATTCGATCCCAAGTTCAAAACTGAAAGATGGGTGCTAAAATTTGTTATGCAAGGAGGCAAGCTACCCATTAAGTTGTTGCTAAACAAGTCAATCATCTCGACCTTGGTGGCATTGCATATCAAAGAAGGGATCTTTCCTACAAAATTATTACTTGCAATGGAATAATAAATAGTGACGGGAGATGGAAGTAGAAATGGCCCTCCAAAATTGTTGTTGGAAAGATCTATTATAGACAACGATGTGTTTGAGAAATCCTCAATGGACGACCATCCAATAAAATTATTGTTGGAAAGAAATAAATATGCAAGAGCAGGGAAGGAGAGTCTTAAGGCTGTGAGGTTGATCCTCCCATGAAAATTGTTGGATTGCAAATCAAGTGAATACAATTGCGGTAGTTCCAACCAATGTGGGAAGATATCACGAAATTGATTGTGACTAAGAAGTAGTACTGATAAGTTTGTGCATTGGACTAGGGAGCGTGGTAATAGCCCTTGTAAATTATTACTACTCAAGTCTAGATTCACGAGATTGGTTATATCACCAAAACATGTTGGCATATACCCAAAGAACTTATTTTTAGACAAATCTAAAAACTTGAGTGAACTCAATTGGCAAATCGAAGAGGGGATCTCACCGGTGAAATCATTGTCAGAGGCATAAAAGTAAGAAGCAGAAGTTGGGAGGATTGGGAGTGGTCCATGGAATAAGTTCTTCTCAAGGTTAATATAAAACAATCGCTTCCAATGCAATTGTTGTATACTTCCATTCAGAAGGTTATGAGAAATAAATAATCTTTCCAACGTATCATGGCTTATTCCCCAAAACCACTCCGGGATTTCCCCACTAATCATATTGAAAGAGAGGTCTAGATATGTTAGTCTTTTTAACGAATTTAAGAAATAGGGGAACCTAGTCAAGTTGCAAGAACGCAACAACAGCACTTCAAGCTTCGGGAGAACAAGGGAGCTATTGGAATAAAGAGCTTCATCAAGCCAATTGCAAGTAAGATCGAGACCAATGATGTTACCGGTGACATTGTTGCAAGTGACGCCATCCCACAAGCAGCAGTCCAAGCCCTTGTTCCATAAGTTTGTCTTTGGATAAGATGGGTAATATGAATGACAATAGTCCGATGCCTCAACATCAAGCACAAAGGAATTCTTAAAATGGAGCAGGGAATCACGCTGGTCAGGAGGGCAAAGGGGCGAGGCAAAGGGAAGGGAGTAATGTAAGAAAGGGAGGAAAATGAGTAAGCCGGGGATTTGATACCGCCCCATTTTGCAATTTAGCATGGGAGTAGATTATTGGTGGCAGAGAGTGCCTCGACTAATATAGCAGCCCTTCTCAAGTGTGAAGCCATGGTCACAAGTCTTCTCAAAAGTCCGTTGGTGGGCCCACAACGTGCGTTACCCGTTCTAAAAGCTCTGTTGGTCGACCTTCGAGTAATTTCATGTAAGATTCAGTCAGAAGGATTTCTCATTTTCTCATGATTAAGGAAGATCAGATTTTCTGTCAAAGTTTAGCCAATAGGTACAAAAGCGTGTAAAATAAATATCCAGGTTAAATTAATTTTTCTTAATACGTTACACTGTTCGTTACTTTATATCAATCATGAGGAGGATGGACAGAAAGAACCAGTAAAATAAATATCCAGGTTAAAATAATTTTTCTTTCCTAGATGCATACACTTTGCACTGTTCGTTTCTTTATATAAATCATGAGGAGCATGGACAGAAAGAAACAGTATATGTACGTGTTAGTGAGTTGCTGTCGGTGTTCTGTTTTTCGGTTCATCTGTCCAAGTGCAAAGTCTCCTCCGTTTTTCGTAAGCCTCCATGCATACGTTGCTCTTCGCGGTTGTCGTACGTAGTACGCTGTGCAAGTTCCACTGCCTGCAGCACAGAAGCATTGTCATTTATTTGGTGTTAGTCTTATTTTTTCACAGCCGATTTTCAGACTAACAGAATTTTTCGAGCACTAAATTAATTATAATTCAATTCAAGCACAGTAGTCCTCTCATCCTACTCGGATGTTCTTGCATGCATGTACTAATAATTTTTTTCTATATATATTAATATGTTCGTAACAGTTGTCATTACCTGACTTAATTAATCTAGTTATATTTCACGACAGATTACTAATGTATATATATATACACTAAACCACTCTCAAGACAAAATAAGCTCCCTAAAATTTTCATACGATCATGCTCTAAGCTTATATGGAGTTGCTCCATCAAAATTTTGAACTCTTCTAAGAAGCCAAGTCATCTACAAAGTCTAATTTAAGGGCTGTAGGTGGGTTCACATAGCCTTCCAGCTTCTTCTCCTCCCGTCGTCTCCGATTAGACGGGTTCAACTTGCCTGCGGGTTGAGGATTAATTTAATCTGCAAGATCTGCCCCTTGAGAAAGCTACTAGACGCACTCCATTTTTCTGTAATCATTTATTAGCTTTAACCTCCGCAAGAAAAAGCTGTCAGATCCATCCCGTTCTTCACTCTAGCAATGCAGGTGAGTACATTGGTTTATCCAGCCCTTCTAAAGTATGAAGTGATCGACACGCTTCTTCTCTCTAAGGTCTGCTGGTGGGCTCACAACGTGTGTTACCCGTTCTAAAAGGTTCTATTGGTCGGATTCTTGACCATACCATTACCATATTGATGTTTCATTGCTGTCCAAATTGTCCCAATTGATTGATATTACCGGGAGACTTTGAAATATATTGGCAAAGTCCCATTCCTATTGGTGGGTTGACATAGCTTTTGATAGAATTCCACGCTTTTGGGTCGAGCACAATGACTCTAGGGCAGCGGTGCACTTAAAGTGCAAAGAAGTTAAAAGTCTCCTTGAGATGACATTACTGGGTTGACAAATTTGATTCTCTCGATTCTCTCGGTGGGTTTAGCTAGGTGTGGAAAAATTTTATTTACTCGGCTTTGCAAATGCGCGATGTGAACGATTCCTCCACTTTTCTTAAAAGGTTTGTTAATCAAGTTTGTGATGGCATTTTTTTTTTAATTTCAAAAGATATGTATGGCTCTAGTCCTCACCATCTGGAAGACAAATTTAAAAAAAAAAAATTCATTATAAAGAGGATAGTCATTTATGAATTTTTTCCACTAAGATAACTTTGAATCTTCAATATCCTTTTAAGTTTAATAATGTGCTTGTTAAACAATTTAGGGCTACAATATAATAACTTTCAGCTTTTAGAGAATTGCCTCGCAACTTTAAGATGTTGTAACCTTAAAATATGTATTACCAAATACACAAATTGCAATACTTTACACCATAGTTACAGTGCAGCACAACCGCAACTATATCAAATATATTTTACTTTTTATTAGTTTGATTGAAGTTAAAATGATCATTGCATACTGCTGAATATACACAACATAAATTCACTTGATTACTAGGTTACTACTCTGCATAAATGTCAAGTCAAATCTCCTTATGTATCCACTTGTAATTGACAAATGAAGTTAAAAATCAAATCTGTAATGATAAGAGAAAGAATGTAGAAACATAGCTTAGGAGAGGCGACATAAACTGAACTTCAGTACCTACTTATGAGGGTGAGATAACAAAGAAATCTTCTACGATAATCTCATAAAATGATGCGTTTTTTACAAAATTCAGACAAAAGGCAGGCGGCTCTGAGGGGCAGCGGTCCATGTCCTCGTCAACCCAAGAAGACAATTCCCATCAACAATCACAAAAAAACAAGCTATGGAATCGCCTCAAGCTGTAACGTTGGAATCTTTACCATCTTTTCTAGGAACTTTCTTCCAACATAGAGTCTAGTCTAGCTTCAATTTCAAGGCAAAATCCAAAGAGCTGCATAAAGTCCTTGTGGAAAAGTCTGCAAAATTTGTCGGGAGGGGAAGGATTTGACACCCCCCCCCCCCCCCCCCCCATCTTCCACGGGAGAAGTTTGCATATAGTCCTTGTGGAAAAGCCTGCAAAATTTTTCATTATCTTTCTTTGCTTGAGTGAATTGTAGTTCTGCAGAGCTGACTGACCCAACTAATGTTGGACCTCCTGTGCAGGTGCCTTGGTCAATTTTCATCTAGAGACGTTTTAATCGTTGTATATTTCAAATATTAAGAGGATGCCACAACCATCTATCACTTATTATTAAACATTTGTTTGGTGTTGAACAACTACCATATTGATTATGAAATCGCGCTATTTGTCTATATTAAAAAAAAGAATCGGAACCTTTTTTGAGACTTGATATGAATATGCATCTTTTACGAAACAGATAAAGGAGTGCCACGTTTAAGTTGGAGCGGCACTAGTAATACAATAGGAGGAATGAAACTCGAGTGCAAACAAGACGTCTGGGCGACCTATTTGGACTATGGATTGCAGTCTCAACTGGATTAATTATTAAGGTATTTCATAGGTCCGTATTGGCCTCATTGGACAGTTCATGGTTTCCTTGAACAACCGAAGAGCGCACCGGGGAACCATGTCACTTCACTTTCAGGATTCATTGATTTCACAGAAGATCAAGCCGACTTCAGCGCTTTCCGCTTCGTGAAGGGAAGAGGCTCAGCAACAAGTCCGTACCTACTTCTCACTTACAAGTGACGACTATCTATTGGTCCCAGTAGCCCGTGATTTGTCCTACTGTTCACAGTCTGCAAAACGCATGTAGAAAGAGAGAGGAACAGGAACTGTCAAAAGTGTTGTTGTATGTATCGGGGTAGTATGGTTGTTGACCGGATCGATATAAGGTGCAGATAACGAGTCATGTTCAAGTCGACCTTTTGAGCCTGTATATGACATATTTAAATAGGGCTGGCAATTTTTGACATGAACATGTTTGCCCGACATGTTGAAAGGATTGACATAAACAAGCAATCTGTTTATGAGGGATTTATCATTTGTGCCTAAATGGATTGCTTCTTTATGACGCAAACCTAATCAAGCTCAATCCAAACATGTTCAACTATCTGTCAAGGTGCTCATCACGCTAATTTGCAGTGGAATAGAAAAGAGTGCTGGGGGTGGAATTGGAAGAGGACCTTCAGATTTATCGTTGGATAGATCAATCATTCACAAATTCAACCCATGGAGAAAATATTCTTTGGGCCATTGACGAGGGAAGAAATTGAGCAGTTGGAGGATTGATCTGGCCATGGAATTCATCGAACTGCTGATCGATGTTCCTTAATGAGGGTGCTTCTAGCAACCACTTTGGAAAAGTATCATTTGACTTTGCTGTAGATAACGTTTAGATCGAAAAATCATGCACAATTGTCTAAAGACTACAGTAATATCCATTCAAACTTATTGGCACTCAGTCTAGTTCAGAGAGGTTTGTCAAAAATCTCAAACACTCCATATAGAGACAATGACATCGTTACAAGCCAAGTGAAGAGTATCGAGGGAGGTTAATATGCCAATGGAAGATGGAATCTCTCTACTGAAACAGTTTTCCGGTGGCCCATAAAATGAGTGAAGAGAGCGGTGGAATTGGAAGCGGCCCCTGGAGTGCGTTGTCATTATGGTCAACAGTGATCAAACTCTTTCCAGAGAACTTGATGTATACCTCCCTTAACAAGGTTACTAGAAATATCAAGATACCGTAACGTGCCTTTCCCTGATCCCAATACCATCTCGGTATCCAACAGCTGATCTTGAGTTCAGGAGAAATGGAAGCTTGCTCAAGTCGCAGGAACACAATGCCAAAGTCTCGAGCTCTGGAAATGTACAATCCATATGGTTGTAAGCTAGACTTAACTCTACTGGAAGCCTGAGGAGATTTTGAGATTCTGAAGTCTAAAACACCAGTAAAATTGATGAAGAAAGGCCTAAATTAGGAGTCATTCAAGCATTCCAAGGAATGACGGGACATGACCAATTAATACACTGCCCGAAAGGTCCAACCTAGTTAATTTTGTTATAGTTCACGAGCAATGAGCGAATCAATCCTATTAATATACGGTTGCTGAGACAACTTTTAAATTCTTCAATTCACTGGTTGAATGGAGTATTTTGCCCGAGTTGCTTGTATACAAAAGGATTAAGGATTCAAGAGACTTGCTCTGCATAGACTTCAGAAAAGAAACTGTGATATCATTGAACTTTAAATCACAATCAAGGAGGTTTGGCCAGTGAAAATTGTTGGGCGGAAGTTTCCTTGTAAATCACAAATAGATGCATTGAAAAATGTCAAGGAGGATGATAAATTCATGAAAGAACTACGCGAAACAACCGACATGTCTACTAAATCAAGTTTAATTCCCTCGACTCTGTCAAATTCTAAACAAGCATTTGAAACCGGGATTGTCAATCTTTAAGACTGTGCGTCCACACGTACCATTACAGTTTAAAGAGAGATCAAGTAAAAAGTTTAGAAAAGCAAGAAATTTCAATGGGAACTACACCTGAAAAATTGGAACAAGGGAGATTGAGGTGCCTCGGCTTTGTAAACGCCCTAGCTGAGGCAAAGCGGGTGAAGTATGGAAATTGTTTCTAGCAAGGTCGAGGCTCTGAAGTCGGCGAAGTGTAAAGAGTGAGCTATCAGAATGGAGGGTGCTCTGAAGACGGCTAAGTGAAAGATCGAGATCAATATCCGTTACATTGTCATTGGTGACACCGTCCCTCGAGCAACAATCCACGCCGTTCTTCCAATCATCTCGGCTAATATTTGGATGAACTAGGCACTACATCTGCAACCGCCGCGACCTAGGCAAGTGGCAGAATTCTAAAATTCCGATAGCCAAAAAGGGAATTTTGTTCAGCGCATGGTTAATTAGAATAAATGATAATATATTTGAACAACCGTTGGCAAGTAAAAGCTGACCGATAACTTATTTTTTTCAACCAACTAAAATATCAATCAAATATCAAGTTTACCACCATCAAACCCATTAATATATTATCATCTCTTCTTCTTTTTTAATATTCTACAAGTGGCCCCTTTTATTAGTTACTTTACTGATAGTGTCGGCCAACGGTTTCGACTTATGAACAATTAACTGATATAAATCTCTAGTAGATTATTAACATCCTTTTAATTTCACGAGTACCATTGTTCAATTGTTAGTAACTCACTAACAAAATAATCGATTTACCAAGTTGAAATACCTTAGAGATTACGAACAGTCGTTTGTTTTTAACGATGAGCATTTTTTTTGTTAGCAGGCTACAAATTGCTTACATACTTTACTAGTAACATCGATTGGCAGTCATCACTTGTAAACAAAATAATCATTTCATAGCTATAAGTTTCTAGTGGATCATTACTATTTTTGCAGTTGAAAAGTACCAATGTTTATTCGTCAAAACATACTGAGGAAATAAATGATTTACCAAGTTTAATTACCCTTGTAGATTTCGAACAATAGTTCTCTTTTTTTTAATATAGATGATCCAATTTTTTCATTGGTAGAGTACAAATTACCTATATAATTAACTAGTAGTGTTGGTTAACGGTTGTAACTTACAAACAAAATAGTTATTTTACTAGTATAAATTCCTATTTGACTAGTAATTTCACTAGTGATTTACTATATACACCGTTAAGATTTAGTTATGCAGTAGTACATTTATAATAAATAAATAAAAAGAACTTGAGAAGTTATTATAAAATTGACGGTTATAAGTCGCTGGCGCCGTTCGTAAGTTACAATGGATAAAATGACCGGCAGTTCATCAATTGCACAGATATACCAATACGATTGAAATGGGAAAAAGCGTGGGCACCGACGATGGTCTTCTTGGGTAATAACTACACATGTCAAAATGGGTGTATAACCCATTTATGACCCATTTAAATATTAAATAGGTCATAAATGGGTCAGGCTTCCTTTTAGTATAACCCATATATGACCCATTTAAAGAAAACTTGACTCATTTATGACCCATTTAATATTTAAATGGGTTATACACCAATTTTGACAAGTGTATATATAATGGGTTTAAAAATTAAAAAGACTAAAATACATGAGTTGTTAATGAACTTGAATAAGTTTAAAATCTTTAAAAAAGATTATAAGAATAAGTTTTCCTAAATTTAGTTATATAGAGAAATGTTTTAACAATATGGGTCGGGTCGGGTATGGGTTGGGTATGGGTTGGGTTGGGTATGGGTCAAAAATTTTATACTATACTTAAATGGGTCATAAATGGGTTAATGGGTCAATTTGGGTCGGACCATTTATGACCCGACCCAAACCTAACCCAACCCACCCGTTTAACAGGTCTAGTAATAACCAACCTGCAAGGTCCATTGCCAATGATTTACAAACTGTGACAACCTCAGATTCATAATTTTTTCAATATAGTCCCACAGGTTTCGTGGGGTACATGGAGAAGCTACAAGTCATTTCGAGTCCCCCAAACTGCATGTCATCGATCTCTCTCAAAGGTACGCGTATTTCGACCATTGGGCAATACTCTCGGGGTAGATTTATTTTTATCGTCTTTTTTACCTACCATTACATGCATGGCTATGGCCAGAATAGGAGACCAATTACTTTGAATTTGGACAGTTAATTGTTAGGGAGGTACTCCCTTTTATTACTTTTTTTGTGTAATTATTTGAAATTTAAAGATACTTTGAATATTGCACTCGACATCTTTCTATTCCAACGAAACACAATGTATAATAGCTTCCAGTTGACAATATTCTACCGTCCTCAGACTTCAAAGAGTATTAGTGTTGATTCTTCGGGACCTCAGAATAATTTATTACCAATTTTGGCTGAATGTGTTAAAGCTAGTCCTCACTTCTAGTTCTTCATGAACAAATAAAAGCTACGCATACGGAAAGATTGAAAAGATATCGAGAGAGATTAACGGCATTTGCTTCATTTTTCTACTTTTTGTTTCTTTTTTCCTTTAAAGTTGTGTGCTAGACAAAATTCATTTTTCATCTTCTCAATTAATATGATGAACAGTTACATCAAGAACAAGAATAGAAGACATTAGAAATAAGCCTCCATAAGGGAAATATGACATTTCAAGCTCGTCTAGTGACGTGTATTCGATGAATCTACATTGTGCAGTTTAAAAAAAATAACTCCTCAAACAATTTCATTGTCCATAAAATTTAATGACCTTCTGCTTTGGCTTCTCCATCCACTCAGCCGCTTTTCTCTCTAGCATTCTCACACCTTGCGCAAGCCATCTGGGCCTTCCTATTTCAACTGCAATGTATGCTATGGAAATTCCAATTACAATTCCCGATGAATAACCTATCCACACTGTATTCTGTTTGAACCAAATCTCATGCCCTTTGCAGTTGAAAGTTGACGAGGACAACCCTGGAGAGCATTCTTTTGGAAATGGAGTTCCACATAAACCTGGATTCCCAATAAACGAGTCACTTTCAAATGTGGCCCATTGGTTGCCTTGAGGAATTCGACCGATGAGTTGGTTGTTCGAAAGATTTAAGAATTCAAGGAATGTCAAATTTTCCAATGCTGTAGGAATTCCCCCACAAAGCTTGTTTGAAGATACATCGAGCCATTCAAGATTAACCATGTTCCCTAGAGTCGGAGGGATGGAACCTATAAGGTGGTTGTGAGAAAGATTGAGCCCGTTGAGAAAGTTAAGATGTCCAATAACTTCAGGGATATCCCCTTCAAAAGAGTTGTACGACAGGTCAATAATTGTGAGCCGGGTCCTGATCTTCATTAGCGTCAATCCATACCCTTTTAGGGCCACAATAACAAAATTATCATATGAACTCTTTTCAAAATATTGCGTCATATACAATGGGCTTTCTAGCTCATCATTGCCATTCATCATAGCTTTAAGGTTCATAATCAAGTTGGCTGGTAAAGGACCGCCAAAGTTATTGTTGGAGAGATCTAACATTTTTAACTTGGGAAAGAGATCAATTTGCCTAGGAATATCCAAAAATCCCTCAAAATGATTGGACCTTAAAATGAGAACTTTCAGTTGTGGGAGTATTCCCAACCATCTTGGGAACGTATCCTTTATCCGATTGTCACTAAGATCCAGAACTTCCAAAAATCCACATTTTTCGAGGGACTGGGGCAATTTGCCTTCAAACCGATTTTGACTCAAGTCAAGAGTCATCAAGCTATTTCCGCTAGAAAATGATTGAGGAATTGTGCCCTCAAGGTTATTCATTCCCAAGTTCAAAATGGATAGACGGGTGCCAAAATTTGTTATGCAAGGAGGCAAGCTACCCATCAAGCTGTTGTTAGACAAGTCGATCATCTCGACCTCGGTGGCATTGCATATCAAAGAAGGGATCTTTCCTGCAAAATTATTACTTGCAATGGAATAATAACTAGTGACGGGAGATGGAAGTAGAAATGGCCCTCCAAACTTGTTGTTAGAAAGATCTATTACTAACAATGATGTGTTTGAGAAATCCTCCATGGATGACCATCCAATAAAGTTGTTGTTGGAAAGAAATAAATATGCAAGAGCGGGGAAGGAGAGTTTTAAGGCTCTAAGGTTTATCCTCCCATGAAAATTGTTGGATTGTAAATCAAGTAAATACAATTGTGGTACTCCCAGCCAATGTGGGAAGATATCACTGAACTCATTGTGATTGAGAAGTAGTACTGATAAGTTTGCGCATTTGACTAGGGAGCGCGGTAATGGCCCTTGTAATTTATTGTTGCTCAAGTCTAGATCCACAAGATTGGTTATATTACCAAAACATGGTGGCATATACCCAGAGAGACTATTTTTAGACAAATCTAAAAGCTTGAGTGAACTCAACTTGCAAATTGAAGAGGGGATCTCGCCAGTGAAATCATTGTCAGAGGCGTAAAAGTAAGAAGTAGATGGTGGAGGGATTGGGAGTGGTCCTTGGAATAAGTTCTTCTCGAGGTCAATATAAAACAATTGCTTCCGGTGCAATTGTTGTATACTTCCATTCAGAAGGTTATGAGAAATAATTAATTTTTCCAACGTATCATGGCTTGTTCCAGAAAACCACTCCGGGATCTCCCCACTAATCATATTGAAAGAGAGGTCTAGATCCTTTAGTCCTTTTAACGAATTTAAGAAATATGGGAACCTGGTCAAGTTGCAAGAACGCAATAGCAGCACTTCAAGCTTTGGGAGAAGGAGGGAGCTATTGGAATAAAGAGCATCACCAAGCCAATTGCAAGTAAGATCAAGACCGATGACGTTACCGGTGACATTCTCGCAAGTGACGCCGTCCCACAAGCAGCAGTCCACATCCTTGTTCCATAAATTTGTCTTTGGATAAGATGGGTAAGATGAATGACAATAGTCCGACGCCTTGACATCAAGGACAGAGGAATTCTTAAAATGGAGCAAGGAGTCACGCTGGTCAGGAGGGCAAAGGGGCGAGGCAAAGGGAAGGGAGGAATGTAAGAAAAAGAGGAAATGGAGGAGGCCGAGGATTTGATGTCGCTTCATTTTGCAATTTAGCAGGCGAGTAAGTTAAGTGGTGGGAGAGAGTGCTTCTAATTTATATTAACATGAATCTTCTAGTAAGCCAAGTTATCAATCTGTTGGTGGGCTCACATAGCCTTCCGATTTCTTCTCCTCGCGTCATCTCCCATAAGATGGGTTCAACTTGCCCTGCGGAATGGGGATTAACTTAATATGCAAGATCCACCCACTAGAAAAAGTTATTAGCTTCACCCCATTATTCACTTTAGCATGCGAGTGAGTGCTTTATTTTATTCCTGCGTTACCCGTTCTAAAAGCTCTGTGGTGGGAATGTTGACTACACCATTGCCATATTGATGTTTCATTGCAGGCTAAATGGGTCCTAATTGATTAATATTACCGAGAGACTGAGATATATATATTGGTAAAGTCCCATTCATATTGGAGGGCTCACACTAGGGAGAAAAAAAAGCTATTAGATCCACCCCATTATCTGCTTTGGCATGCGAGCGAGTGCTTCAATGTATACAACCTATATCGATGTGAAATGATCGAACCTAGTCTTCCCTAGAAGGTCTGTCGGTGGGCTCACAGCAGGTGTTCGCCGTTCTAAGAGCTCTGTTGTTCGGATTGTTGACTATGCCATTACCGCATTGATTTTTTATTTTTTTTATAACTGGGCAAAGATGGAATATCGTTGCGGGCCAAATTAGTCCTAATTGATTACTGTTCCCGAGAGACTTGAAATATATTGGTAAAAAATCCCATTCAAAAGCTCTGTCGGTCAGGATAAGTGCGAAGTGATGCCAACCCATAATTCACTTCAGCGTACGAGCGAGTTCATTGGTGGCGGGGATTAGGGAGTCAAAACAGATGGATAACCCTTCTAATAAGTCATCAACACAAGTCTTCTTGAAAGGTTTGTTGGTGGGCTTATGCCAAACAAAGGATGAATTTCCGAGTGCATTTCTCCATTAACACGTAAAAGCGTTTGTAGCTTTGTCAAAAGTAAAACAAAGTTGAGAAAAGCAGAAAATAAAGAAGCACGACACCTCTTTTGGAAGGAGGATTCCTCTAGAAGATTTTTAATGACTTCGGCATGGGCTTCTATCTATCGGAAAGCTAACTTGGTTCTTTGGGCCTCTTTTGTTTGGGACAAGACACTAGCCCCTAGACACCAATTCATTTTTTGGCTTATTTCCAAGAATCGGCTTCCTAGGCAGGTATTCCTTATGTCCTATGGAAGAATTCCCAGCTCGGTATGTGATTTTTGTAATTCTAGGCCTGACTCAGTCAACCACCTATTTTTTGACTGCTGTGTCTCCCATTCTCTAGCTTCTTTTTGGGCCGCGAAATGCAATCTTCCATATACCAATTGTTCTTGGTTGGACAACATCCAATGGGTTTTTAATGTTTTATCGGGCAAGGGGTTTTTCTAGGAGATAGCTCGTTTGTCATTCGGGTCTCTCTGCTATATCATTTGAAAGACCAGAAATGACATTATATTTCGTGGCCGTAACCTTTACATTCCTTCCATGAAGTTGCAACTCTTCAAGGCGGTTAAGGATAAAGCCCTTGCTTTCAAAAAAGGTTAAAGACTACTCCAGGAATAGGAGGATGCAGCATAGTTAGGGGTTAGACCCACATATTTTTGATGTGGAGCTGTTGTTGACCTAGTATTAGGACTTGTTGGGCCTCCATGACATTATGTTTCTAGCTTGTTTACATTTCTTAACGTTGTGATTGCGGTACCCTGTTACTCCAATGACATGTTGTCTAGTTGAGTGCTTATTAGTGCCGTTTTTCACCTCTTTTGTACAGCTCTTTGGTCGATTATCTATATATTTACCTTACCAAAAAAAAAAAGCAGGAATATGGCATTCAAAATGACCAGAAAGAGGACGTTAAGGCAGAGTTGAGTGTCACATTTCCCTTTTGTCTTTCGAGTGATTCTGTTCATTTCATCTCTAAGATCACAAAAGCGACACATCCTGATATCTACGACATCACAAAGGCGATGCTTGTATTGTCCCATAAGTTTAAAAAAAAGAAAAACATTTTTCAACTGTGAATATCTTGAATTTGTCATGATTTAACCAACATTATAATAAGGTTAATTGCACTTATAGACAGTAATTTTACTTTATGGATTTGAACTTTTTTGTATGGTTGGGACATAGGACATTAGAAATACCATAACTTTTGTATTATACTCATTTCAATGTCAAAACTTTTTGATTAATTACTTGAGTGTCACTTTTGAAAAAAAAAAAAAAAACAATCATTTCAATACCATTATTGATTTGAGTTGCTAAAAAATCCAATATGTCAATTTTTTAATACAAATAATTTGACGTGGCTCGCCCGCAAAGTTAACTCAACATTATTTTGCTGAAACAACGTTGCCTAATTGATATTTGCCCCAAATTAATGATTTGGCGACAAATCGAGTCTCTTCATCAAATTCTAAACTCATGTTCAACAATTTTGGGCCAAATTATCACCTAAAACTTGTAATGGAGAGCAGGAGCTCGAGAAGCAATTTAACGTCCTGTCAAGCAGGCGGACGAAGATGAAGGTTAATATCAACACAATTGTGGCTTAGAAGTCCCAGATAAATAACGCTTCAATTGTCGATACACACTCCCAAGCTTCAACCTTTCCTACCCACTTCCAGATTTTCCCCTTTTTCCTCGCACCATTTGATTTTCTCGTTTCTGATTGATGATTTATTTAAAAAAAAAAATCTTCTTTTTTATTTTGCGGGTGTCTCCTCAATGCATATCAAATAAGGGCACGAAATGCCCTTAATTCCTCAAATAATGGTTTAAAGTGAATTTTATCTCAAATAGACATCTAAAAAGCCCCCAATTTTTTTTAAATAAAGACTTGAAATAGACTTTCTATCAAATAAGGGCCTTAAGTTGTTATATCATTCTCAAAAAAAGACCTAACCTTACAAGCTAATTAAGAGCATTTTCATCATTTATATTTTTTTTAAAATTTCTTCCCTAAAAAAAAAGGCTAAAAAAAAAAAATATACAGCCAGGAGGGCTAGCAGCCCTCACCCACCTATGGTCACTGCCCATCGCCGATGGGGCGTTGGCCATGGCCAGCAGGTGGCCAGCAGGTGACCCTCGTCGAGGTCTTAGTGACCCCGCGAGCCATGGCCAACACCCCACTAATGATGGGCCGGCGGCTAGGGGATAGTCTTTCTTTTTTTTAATTGTGTTTTCTTTTTTATTTAATTTTTAGGTTTTTTAGTTTGTCTTTTTATGGAAAAAATAGAAAAATAACGAAAATTATTAAAGAAAATTATAAAAAATATAACGGAAATTCCCTTGATCAGTCGGTAAGGTCAAGTCCTTCTTTAAGACTGATATGATCACTTTATCCCCTTATTTTTAAAAAACATATTGAAGACATTTCAAGCCCCTATTTAAGACAGAGTTCACTTCAGACCTTGAGAAATTAAGAGCACCTCAGATCCTAATTGGAATTTTCACTTGTGTTGGGCGATGATATAGGCAAGAACACATGCATGCGGATTTCTTTCATCATATTCCTTGTCGCCTATTGCATCTTGTACTAGTATTGCATCGCTTATAATGTGATAAAGAATGGTAGTGTCCTAAGCTTCCGAATCAAAAAAATTGATGTCCTTTCTACGAACTGCCTGCAGACCCTCAAGCCGCAAACGTGCTGTCCTCTCCCCAGTTAGCGTCCACAATGCGACACCTAAAAACCTATATGACCAGGAATTAAACTCTGACAGGGATAGATTATTGGAATTTGGACAGTTAAAAAAAAAAATCGTAACAAGCTTGAATGCATACCTATCCATGCCGATGCGAACACGATGAGTCCTAGATGCACGAGGTGCAGAGCATCCTGCCAAGTTATAAGAATGTCAGATGCATGCGTCTGTCCTTTTGACGATGTATTCCTTGCAAAAGAAAGCACCAAGTTAAACCTGTAAACTCATAAGAAAATTTCTACTGTGATCCAATTATCAGGGACAGGGTCACTCAGAGAACTTTATCCAGTGTCCCCGAAATCCGTGAACCGGAGACCAGGAAATGCGACTCTTTCGCGTGTACATGAGTCAACAAATGTGGATTGCCATTCCGCTCGATCGATCACAGAAGATGCCATAATTGGCTAGCACAGAATAATTAGGTAGTGATAATGATATGATCAAACA
>MU090434.1:0-29260 GCA_014858505.1 Corymbia citriodora subsp. variegata | reverse complement strand
CACTAATTTCTCTCAAGCTTGAAGATCTAATGCTTAGCAACCCCAGCCGAATTTGGACTCTATGTTAGGCAAGTTCATGGAGTTGTTCAATCATTTTGGATGAATTCATTAGCACGAATGAACTCGGTCCTTTGGGTAATTAGACAAGATATGGATTCAAAAAACTTGGGAAAATTATTTAGTCGATTCTAATTTCTAAACATATTTTATGGATGCTAATTCAGTACTACTTATTTCAATTTTGTCAATTTAGCCATACATCTTTACATGGAATTCAATATGGCCCTTCCGGTCAATTTTTGTTGAAATTGCTAAGCGGGATGCGCCATCTAGGATGGCCGACATTAATTGGATCGCCACGTAGACTTATCAAAATGGGTCATAGACCCATTTCTTAATTCATATTTAATAGACTGAGTCATAAATGTGTTGAGAATAGTAAAGCCCAAAATAATACTAGTGTTAAAATTTTTTTACTTAAACCAAATCCACCTCTATGATTTTCTTTTCACTATATATCACTCTCACTTGATTTTGCATTTGCTCACTCTACATTCTTATCTTAGTTTAGGTATGAGTTTTTCAATATTTGATTAAATATGGAAGTGTTTTAGCAATATGTGTTGTAAATTGGTTGGGCATGTGTCTCTAGATTTGTATTGCATGGAAATAGGTCAAATTAAGTTAATTGAGTAAGTTTGGATTGGACCTTTTTGACCCAACCCAACTTAATATATTTGATGAGTCTACCACAACATTGGTAATTTTTAGCGAAAATTGATTGGAAGGACTATAGTAAAATTTTACACAAATTTTTACAATTAAATAGGCAAAATTTAAAATTTTTAGATTGAATTGACATCCATACAATATATTCAGGATTAATTGGATAATTTCCCAAAAAAAACTCGTTATATAAATGAGAATTTGAAGTGGGACCTTTTAAACAAAAATAAAATCAATCCTGGCATTCTCACCATCAAGACTTCACAATTCAAATGGGCCTTCACTGAAGTTATCCTCCAAATTTAGCGGGAACTTATCCCATTTCGTTCCTGGAAGCTAAATAGTTCTAATAGCTGGTTTTTTCTATTTTTCTTGGTTGTCGGTAGAACGAACTTTCATACCATAAATAGAGATGTCAAAATGGGTCATAAATTCATATTATGACTCACTTTTAGTTAAATGGGTCAAATGAAAGTTGAATATGGGTCAAATATGGGTCAAGTGAAAGTTGAATATGGGTCAAATATGGGTCAAGTGAAAGTTAAATATGGGTCAAATATGGATCAAGTGAAAATTAAATATTGGTCAAATATGAGTTAAGTAAAAGTTAAATATATGTCAAATATGAGTTAGGTGAGTCATTTAATATAGAGCTTCGAGTGAGTTTGGGTTTCTCTACAATAACAATGGCTTTTAGCAATACAGGTCGGGTCGGGTATGGGTTGGGTATGGGTCGGGTGTGGGTCGGGTCAGGTATGGGTCATTAGATTTACATTACATGAATTTGGGTCAAAACGGGTTAAACGGGTCAATATGGGTTAGACCATTTTCGACCCGACCCAAACCCGACCCAACCCACCCATTTGACGGGTCTAACCATAAGGCATCATTTCGAAAGGGAGGTTTTTGGGTTTTCGGTTTTCAAATGACTGATGTTCCCATGATCCACCATGCAGTGCTCACTCTCTGAACGCTTGCTCACGTACAAAATCTCCACAAAACTCTTACATGGCTTTCTCAGGATAAAACACAAATTCGAGTCTTAACCGAGGATTTTCACGAGTTCAGTTGTAGTTTGGAGATTGCAGAGTCCTCTATGAAAAGAATTCATTTATTGAATGATTATGAAATTGCTTACAGAGGATAAGGTGGTGTTTATTACAGATTATGAACCTCTAGCTCGTCTATGCAGTGCATATTTTTCATCGGATAATTTAATGTTACATATCAAGTACATACAGATATAATCATCATACAATAAAATAGTAGGGCTAGGAGAAATCTTTCGTTTGCATCAATGAAAAATCCGATCTTATATTTGGATCTCTAAGCTCTTTTCTTCGGTTGTTCCTCCTGAATATAATACATTGTAATTGCCTTTCTTGAATTGTCTTTTCTTGACTTTGTAATGAGTGATCTTCTAAGAGAAATAACATTAAAGAAAAGAAAAGACAATAATTTAATGCGAGCCGAGTTAATTCGTGTGATAGGTAACGCTAAAACCAATGCGGACAATCCTTTACATATGTCGTGATAAACCTCTACTGGTGGTCTATGCAACAAACAAAGCAAAGAGAAGAAAGAAATTGCAAACAAGCTAAGCCATGGCTCCGTTCACGATGGTCTTATCTTCCATGGTAATTGGACTGTTTATGATTCACAATTCTATGAGAGTGGACTTCGACGTAATTTGCAATGGTGAAAAATTCGATCCTGATAGTCCCTTCCATGATCATCTAGTCCCGATGATTTAGTTTTTTAAATCGATATACCATATGACTATTACAACTCATTCGGAGACACGGAAACAGTTTATGGCCATGGAGCTTGGGATTCAGGACTTGATGATTTTGATTGCTTTTTATGTATGAATGATGCGTGCCACGATGTACATGAAAAATGCCCATACAACACGGGAGCGCAGTTGCGGGAAATTGGCTGCATAGTCGGGTATGAAAAGCATCCATTTAAAGAGTAAGCATGGAGTTGTTTTCCAGAGAATAATGGTGCGTTTAATAATATTTCTATTCTTGAGAACAATTTCTTTTAAGAAATAGTTCTTTTCTATTTCTACTCCCTAGAACAATTTCTGAGTAAAATAAGGCGTTTGGTAACTACAAAAATTTCTTATTTTCAGAATAGAAAAAGAATAAAAATGCGTTTGGAATCGACAAAATTTTTTTATTTCTTTTTTCCCTGATGGCGGTGGCGATCGGCGGTGGTGGCGGCAACCGGCCACTAGGCTGCCAAACGTTGGTTGGTGGTTGTCAGTTGTCGATGGTCGGTCGCCCCCGCCTGCTGGTGGCTGGTTGCCGATCGCCGCGGCCGTCGGTCACGCCGGGTCGCCAACCGCCGGGAGAAGGCCGGCAGCAAGAGGCGGTCGGTTGGTCACACAAGGGCAGCCAGCAACCGACGACCAGTGCCAACGGCCGAAGACTGGTGTCAACATCGGCGATCGGCGTTCGGTGGCGGTCAGCATCCAATGGTGATCGGCGATGGCGGCGGCAGGCAGTAGGCAATGGTGGGCGAGTGGCGGTGTGCTATAAGCAGTGAGTAGTCTCCAACAAATAGTTTATAGAAATTATTCCCAGGAATAAATAGCTACTTTTTTCTACTTCTCATTTCTACTCCAAATCTATTCCCAAGAATAGAAAAATTAGTTTGCGTTACCAGACACATTTATATTCTTTTTCTATTCCAGGGAACAGAAGAAGAAAAACAAAAAATAGAAACATTAACAAATGGAGCCTAAGGTGTCCATTCGGTATGAAATGTGAACTCGCCCCTATATATATATATGAAATAATATCTGTTTCTGCAACATTCCATCAGAACAATTTAATATTACATCGTGTATCAAGCACTTAGAGATACCATCACCAGAAAATAAAATAATTTGGTCAAGTAACATCTTTCGTCCGTATCAACGAAAAGTCAAATCTTAGTCTAGGAGCTCTAACCTTTTCTCTTCTATCCTTTCTCCCGAGTATATTACAATTTTATTGCCTTTGCTTGGTAATGAGTTTTCTACTCAGAGAAATCACATTTAAGAAAGTTAAAGAGCCAATTATCTCAAGACACGTAGGTGAGTTATTAGCGGTCTATGCAAAAAAAAAAAAAAAACAAATACACGAAAGAAATTGCACATAAGCTAAGTTATGGCTACGTTCAAGATTGTCTTAATTTCATAATTCTGTGAGAGCAGACCCCTATGCGACCGTAATGTACCTAATTTGCATTGGAGAAACATCTGAATATCGAAGTCTTTTCCATCATCATCTAAGTCAGGTCTTCGAAGATTTTGTAGCTAATACAGATGGAATGAGACAACATCAATATTACACATACCACAGACCAACCGAAGCAGTCCATGGCCACGGAATTTGTACTCCAAACTTCCTGTTGATGATTGCTTTACTTGCATTAATAGTGAGTGCTGCCATACAGAAAAGTTTGTGATGTGGAATGTGAACTTGCTGCTCTACTACAGAAAATCTAGAATTTGAGGTCCTTGATGGGCAAATACAAATCAAATTATTTATTATGTAACATGAAATCTGTCACTACAGCAGTCCATATTTTACATCAGACAAAATTTAATTTTACATCTCATGCACTAAAACATGCTATTATCAAAATGTAAAATAATTTGGTCAAGAAACATCTTTCATTCACATCGATAAAAAGTTCAGTCTTATTTTTGGAGCTCTCACCCTTTCTCTTCGATTTTATTTCTCCTGAATACATTGTTATTTGATTGTCTTTCTTTAGTTGTCTTGACTTGGTAATAAGTTATTTACTGAGAGAAATCACATCTAAGAAAGTTAAAAGAGCCAATCATCTCAACATGACAAAGATGAGCTAGGTTAACTAGTGTGACAGGTTGCCTATGCAAACGCCCATACACACGCAGATATTCGTAAATGGCGAAAGGAACTTGAAAATGAATTTCTCTTTCATGATCGTCTACGTCGAGTCTTCAAAAATTCAGTAGCGACCACAAATGGAATGAGACAATATAAATATTACATACACTACGAATCAATTGAAACGGTGTATGGCCATGGAACTTGTACTCCGGGACTTCCAAACGGCAATTGCTTTACTTGTATCAACAGTAAGTGCAGCCGTGCACAAAGTTTGTGTCCATACATCACAGAGTTCAATTGCAACTCAGAGATTGCAGAGTCGGATATAAATGTATGTATTTAACAAATAATTATGGAGTTGTACTACATAGAATAAGGTGTCGTTTGGTATGTACTGTGCACTTGTCCCTCTTCCTTAGACAATAATATATATATATATATGTATATATATATTAATTTATTTATCACTATAGCATTCCACAATTTTCATCAGGAAACCCAATATTCCTCCTCAAGCACTTCGAAATATAATCATCATAATATAAGTTAATTTGGTCCAGAAACATATTTCATTTACATCAATGTATTGAGTGATCTTAGGTCTCTCTCTCCCTAAAAGTTAATTTAAAGGGTAAAATTTGCCTTCATACTTATAAATCAACCACTAACTTCTTTCACAATAATGTGTGATAGTTAACAACTCATAACTACGCTATGACTGTTGAGTCCAAACTTATTGGTGATCTAAGTTCTCATATCATTGTTAGGCAATTTTGGACCTCTCTTATCCCAAAAACTAGTTTAAAAAGTAAACGTTCTCTTATACTTATAAACCGACTAGTAGCCCCAACCACAACTAATGCAAAATAATCCCAATACAACAAAAAGTCCAATCTTATTTTAGGAGCTCTAACATTTTCTCTTCCATTTTTTATTCTGAATATAATGACAATTACAGCAATTCTAGCTTGGCACGACAACTTTTGCTTTTTTTTTTCCTTAATAAAAAAGAAAAAGGAAGAGGCCCCATTCAATTAAGGTTTGACTGAAAGAACCATCTAAAAGACGATTGATCCAAAATTAACCTTTCACTTGATGGCAGTGGCATAATGTAATTAAGCAGATTTTTTCCAAAAGATTATTAACTCTGTTGTAAAATATGGCGTCGCAAGAATATAATAGAGAGAATAGAGGGAGATTAAGTAGAGAAAACAGATGACACCAGAGATAGTAGAGAAAAAGGTCAGGAACGGAAAATCTCTTTATTTCTCACTATTTGTGCTCCTATTTATAGGGATGCACTTATCATGAACATCAATGTATCTGATAATATATGTATCGGATAGGGAGATGAACATTCATCGGATAGGGAAATGTACTTAGAACGTAGGATACATGTATTGGATAGGGAGATGAACATTTATCGGATAGGGAGATATACTTGTATGATACAAATGTACCATAATAAGTACATGAATATAATGAATATTCATACATGTATTTCATAACACTCCCCCTTGAATATTCATTGTATTATATTATGAATGTGCATTGAATAATATTGCCTCATTAAAAACCTTAAGCTGGAAAAACCTAGTGGGACAAAAACCGGACAAAAGGGAAAAAGAGTACAGAGCACAAATTTTATGATTTCTACCTTTTATGGATGCATTAATTGCCTCGTTAAAAACTTTAAGCCAGAAAACCCTATGGGAAAAAACCGGACAAAAAGAAAAAAAAGTGCAATTCATAGTTGATAATATATTTCCCTCAATTGAGTCATATAGCCACTACTGGGGCTAATCAATCTTACGTCTTGCGTACTTGCCGCATACCAATGCCATATACTAATTTCTCAAAAGTTGATGTCGGCAATGATTTGGTAAAAAGATCTGCAAGATTATTTATGGATTGAATTTGTTTAACATCAATCTGTCGACTTTCTTAAAGTTCATGAGTATAGAAAAATTTTGGCGAGATATGTTTGGTCCTATCACCTTTGATATATCCTCCCCTAACTTGTGCAATACAAGCAGCGTTATCCTCATAAATTATAGTAGGAGAATTTGTAACCGGTTTTAAACAACAAGAATTATGAATATGAGTTATAACGGATCTTAACCAAACACACTCTCTTCCAGCTTCATATAGAGCAATAATCTCAGAGTGGTTAGAAGATGTAGCTACGAGCGATTGCTTCGTAGAACGCCAAGAAATGGCAGCGCCGTTATAACAAAATAAATAACCGGTTTGAGAGCGAGCCTTATGTGGATCAGATTTATATCCAGCATCAGCATATCCAACTAACCCAGAGGTAGTGGTATTATTGGAATAATATAATCCCAAATCTATAGTTCCTCGGAGATAACGAAAAATATGTTTAACTCCATTCCAATGTCTCCGAGTTGGCTCAGAACTAAAACGTGCCAATAAATTTACCGCAAAAGCGATATCTGGTCTCGTACATTGTGCCAAGTACATCAATGCCCCAATTGCATTGAGATATGGTACTTCAGGACCAAATATCTCTTCATCAGATTCTCTAGGACGAAATGGGTCCTTTTGGGGATCTAGAGACCTTACAACCATAGGGGTGCTAAATGGTTGAGCATTGTCTATGTTGAAGCGTTTAAGTAATCTTTCAATGTATGCTGATTGATGGATGATTATTCCATTTGCTTTGTGCTCAAGCTCAAGACCAAGACAAAGTTTAGTTTTACGCAAATCTTTAACTTCAAACTCCCTTTTTAAATATTCAGCAGTTTTGGCTAACTCTTCAGGAGTTCTAATTAAATTTATATCGTCGACATAAACTGTTGCAATAGCAAATCCGGTTTCTGATTTCTCAATAAACACACATGGGCATATAGGATCATTCTTGTACCTTTCTTTTATTAGGTACTCACTTAGGCGTTGATACCATATGCGACCGGATTGCTTTAACCCGTATAAAGATCTTTGTAATTTTATTGAGAATAAGTTACAGGGAGTGCATGCATCAGGCATTTTAAATCCCTCAGGAATTTTCATATAGATATCAGAGTCTAATGAGCCATATAGATATGCCGCCACAACGTCCATAAGACGCATTTCCAATCTTTCAAATAGTGCCAGGCTAATGAGAAAACGAAATATAATCATATCCATCACAAGTGAATATGTCTCATCATAATTAATCCCAGGTCTTTGGGAGAATCCTTGGGCAACAAGTCGGGCTTTATACCTGACAATCTCGTTTTTCTTATTTCGTTTTCGGACAAATACCCATTTATATCCAATGGGCTTTACATTATCAGGGATTCGAGTTATGGGTCTAAAAACATCTCGTTTAGTTAGGGAAGCTAATTCAATCTTAATCGCTTCCTTCCACTTAGGCCAATCTTGCCTTTGACGGCATTCAATAATAGATTGCGGCTCACAATCATCATCTATAATTTTATGAGCAATAGAGAATGCAAAAGCATCATCAATGATTATTTCATTCTGATCCCAAATTTCATTACAATATGTAATGGAATTCTCAATATTTTGAGGGTTTATGATCTTTTCATGGGTTTGTGCCTCTTCAGGGGCAATAAGCTTTTTGGGAGCAAGTACAACACTAGGCTCTTCTGGAGCGGATTCTTGATTCTTTTCCCTTTGTTTTCGAGGAACGGTGTCTTTTGATCCTATTGGTCTACCACGCTTCAGGTGTGGGGGATTTTGATCAATTTTAGTCTATCCTTCAGGAACAGCTATCCTAGTTGGAACATTTGCAGCTGGAATAGTAGGATCATTAAATGCATCAGGAAGTCTATTAGCCATTTCCTATAAATGGATTATACGCTGTACCTCATTTTCACATTCTGGAGTTCTTGGGTCTAATTGAGATAAACTCTTCTCATTCCAAGAGAAAACCTTAACTGGCTTCTGCTTTGCAGCCATGGAAATTGTAGGTGTCCCAATTGATAGAAACGTAGTCTCATCAAAATGACAATCTGCAAATCTAGCAGTAAAAAGATCACCAGTAGTTGGTTCCAAGAACCTAATGATGGACGGTGAATTAAACCCTACATAAATACCCAAACGGCATTGGTGACCCATTTTTGTTCTTTTTGGCGGTGCTACAAGCACCTGTACTGCACAACTAAATGTGCGTAAATGTGAAATATCAGGTTCATAACCAAGAACCATTTGAAGGAGAGATTGTAAAAGACTGGCAGTAGGGCGCAATCTTATTAGAGCTGCCGCATGCAAAACTGCATGACTCCATGCTGTATCGTTGAGATTAGTTCTCAATAATAAAGTGCGGGCAATGATTTGGACACGTTTAATCAATGACTCTGTCAATCCATTTTGAGTATGAACATACGCAACTGGGTTCTCAACCTCGATTCCAAGTGAAGCACAATACGTATCAAAACTCTTTGATGTAAATTCTCCAGCATTATCCATCCTTATACTTTTAATTGGATAATCAGGGAATTGTGCCTGAAGCTTTATAATCTGCGCAAGTAAACGTGCAAATGCGATATTGAGCGTTGATAATAGGCAAACATGGGACCATCTGCAGGATGCATCCACTAGTACCATAAAATATTGAAACGGTCCACTTGGTGGTTGTATTGGTCCACATATATCACCCTGAATTCTTTGTAGGAATACAGGGGATTCAAGATTAACCTTTGTCATAGAAGGTTTGGTAATGAGTTTTTCTTGTGAACAAGCTCATAATTATAATCTTTGGACAACAATACCTTTGTAACCTTTAAAGGGTGCCCTTTTGTATTATGAATTATTCTACGCATCATTGAAGCGCCAGGATGACCAAGGCGATCATGCCATAACCCAAATTGATCAGGGTTTACTAGTCTCCAGGACATAGTGACATAGGTTTCAATAGCCTTAATCATGACACAATACAAACCCATAGAAGAAGCTTCTAGCTTCTCATGGATGGTTTTCAGGCCCATCTTATAAGAGGTAATGCCAATATATTCATTATTTTACTCATAAATGGTTTCAACGTGGTATCCATTACGGCGTACATCTTTGAAACTAAGTAGATTCCTTTTTGATCTACTGCTTAGAAACGCATCCTCAATATGTAGGATGGTGTCATTTGGCAAAACAATTGTGGCATTCCCGAAACCATCAATAATTGGAACAGCACCTGATATTGTATGGATATGTGCCTTACGCAACGTCATACTCGAGAAAAAGTGTTTGCTACAAAATATAGTATGCGTTGATGCACTATCAAGCAAACAAACTTCTTCATTTTTCTCGGTATTTTCCATTTGCATTTATGTTGACAACTTCAGGTGTCAAGTATCATAAAATTTGCATATTAGCGATAGGGTCAAGTAGAATCTCAATATAATAGACAAAAAGTTCACATATTATAATATAACAAAAGGTAATACATTTAAAGAAAAACAACTATAAAAGAAATTATTATAGTCATAAAATTCGAAGTCTAAGTTGTCATCCATCAGTCTGATGTCTCATCAAATAATCAAAGGTCCTCAAAGAAATCAGAGACATCCAGGGATGCATTTGCTACTTCAGGAGCAAGAGGAGTCCCACCAACAGAGATATTGTTGGTTTCAACAGTAGTTATGGCAGTATGATTGATTTCAATGGCGTGAGATTCACCACGTTTGCCCATATTTTTCAAAGATGCTTGGTATAGATCAACAAAATGCTTTGGCGTACGACAAGTACGTGACCAATGCCCAGTCATACCACAGCGATGGCAAGTACTTTCATTAGCCACTTTCTTATACTTCTTTTCTTTATCATGATTCAAACCAAAGTTAGATTTCTTAGGACGGTTAAATTTCTTGTCATCCCTTCGAAAATTATGCTCTTGCCTACTCTTATAGCCCTTAATATGGCCAGTATTTTTCTTAAAGTTAGCATGTGCTTCAGGCAATGCTTTTGAGCCAGCAGGTCTTAGATCATGATTTTTTGAGCAACAATTCATTAGTTTGCTCAACTGTAAGGAGCACAGAAATTAATTCAGAATATGTGGCAAATTGACATTGTCGGTATTGCTGTTGCAATACAATATTTGAAGCATGGAAGGTGGAGAAAGTTTTCTCTAATAGCTTCACATCAGTGAGCTTGATATCGCATAACTCAAGTTGAGAAACGACATCAAATAAAGCGAAGTTATAGTCAGACACTGATTTGAAATCTTGCAGTCTGAGATTTTGCTAGTTATATTGTGCTTGAGGGAGGATAACAGTCTTGGTATGATCATACCTATCCTTCAACCTCTTCCACAGGGTCTGAGGGTCTCGAACAGATAAATATTGAGTCTGCAGACTCTCATGCAAATGACGACGAATAAAAATCAATGCATTTGCTTTATCCTTTACATTTGAGGTTCCATCCTTTGCAATTGCATTAGTAAGACCTTGCCCTTGGAGGTGCATTTCCATGTCTAAGCACCAAGATAAATAATTATTTCCACTCACTTCCAGGATGTGGAATTTGGGCTTTTCAATATTTGCCATAATTCTTGCAAAACAAAAATCCTTATATTAATTAGAAGGATTTCCAAATATCCACCGCCACTTCAGGAGCAGAAGGATACTTTTATAATTGAAATTGGTTTAATTTTATGGGGGAAAAATGAAGAATTGATAGAAGAAGATGAAACAAAAGAAAACACCTACCTTGCAAAATTACTTACTCAGTTGGTAGATCCTCGTGCTGATAACGTGTTGTAAAATATGGCGTCGCAAGAATATAATAGAGAGAATAGAGGGAGATTAAGTAGAGAAAACAGATGACACCAGAGATAGTAGAGAAAAAGGTCAGGAGCGGAAAATCTCTTTATTTCTCACTATTTGTGCTCCTATTTATAAGGATGCACTTATCATGAACATCAATGTATCTGATAATACATGTATCGGATAAGGAGATGAACATTCATCGGATAGGGAGATGTACTTAGAACGTAAGATACATGTATTGGATAGGGAGATGAACATTTATCGGATAGGGAGATATACTTGTATGATACAAATGTACCATAATAAGTACATGAATATAATGAATATTCATACATGTATTTCATAACAAACTCCACTTAATTATCCCTGGCACAAAGTCCATTTTATTCCCAATTATTAAAATATTTTAATAATAAATTATGTATTTATTTTATAGTTTAAACTCTTAGAATAATTAGCAGTGGTTCATACAAAGTGCGAGATAAAATGGATTCAACAAATCCAACAAGACAAATCAATGGGAACAAAATGCAATTCTTCAGGTTAAGTCCTATCCATGCACGAAGCAGGGACTGACATAGGAAAGGATGGTGGGTCGGATCGAACAATCTCTTAGCGGTGAGATAGGTGGTAGGAAAGGAAAATATTGCCGGAGATGGGTAGAAAGATGGCTTTTGAAAAGGAAGCTTGGCCTATTCTCACGGGGGCAACGATGAGACATCGTCTCGATGTGACTGTGAAAGCACGAGAAAGAAGCTCTAGTTTCGGAGAGAGTAGTCTTTACTCATTTGTCTCTTGGCTTACTATATACAATATTAAAGATATAACTTAATTTTTTTTTGTATTTCTTTCTTTAATGCTGTGCAAAGATGAAATTACTTGCACTTAAGCACTTCGTAAAATCTAGCGCTTCGTCAAAGTCACAATTATTCTATAAATAATTCATCAATTTATTCGGCATAAAATGATTGTAACGCTTTACATTCGATGGAGATGCTCCAATATCCACCGGAGCAGATAAGTCATTACACTTTGTTCACCATTTTATTTGGCAAGGATGATCATAATGTTTTACGTTAGATAAAGATGTTTCAAAATCCAACCTAGCAAATCAATTTTCTTGAAACGTGTAGTTTTCACGCGTAATTCTGCAATCTTGAAGCTGAAATTGAGCCCCGATGCTTCGATCACAATTCTTTACTATCAGATTGAGTACCAGTGCCCTCTAGAGCTAGACTAGTCTGATCTAGTCCGATTCCAGATGTGTCAATGGAACTGGTGGCATTTTTTTTTTTTTGATCTTTAATATGTAAGAAAAATTTGAAGATGTTCTTAATAATCAAGGTGTTTCTACAATCAATGAGTTATGTGAACCATTGTAGGTTTCGCAAAGATTATCTAATTTGTGGCAAAATTTGATTGGAATGAGCAACTGTTGTTGTGTTTTGATTTGTTTGTCATCTTACTCGTGTGCATGAGTGAAATGAGAGTCGGGTGACTTGTGCATGTTTGCGTGCATGAGTGAAGTCTAAAGTGTGAGATAGATTAGTTTTTTTTTTTTTTACAATCTTTTCAGAGATAAAAAATTTTGAAAAAAATTGGTTTGGTCTAAATGGATGGTTCTACATTTGGAATTGGGAACTGGACTGAAATTCATCAATTTCAATTTATGGAATCGGGAATTACTCAAAATTAGCCAATCCGATCTGGTCTAGTGAATGTGGCTCCTTTTGCTCACCCAATTAATAAGGGACAGTTCTTGGTTTTTCTGTTGTTTTGCGGAACATTAATCAAAATACTATTTTCCTTCCATTCTTACTTTGTAGACTCGATCTCTGTTCTTGTCTTATAGTCTGTTTCTATCAGTAGAAATGACTGCTTAGGTTTGGACGTTGTCCGTCCCACGAATCAGCGGTGACGCTGTCTTATGTCTAACGAATCAGCAGTGACATGTTTCCCAAAACAGCTGTGCTCCTTACCTTTGTCCTCTGATCTGCATCATTGCACATGTTCTTCAGACAACTGTATTCTTTCTACGAGATCGAGACTTCGCCTCCCTTTACACATCCATAACGCACATATACGTCTGCGCTGCCATCGTACCTTCTTGCTAGTCTCGTCATCAGAATCTTCACGAGAAATATATTACCTTGCACGGATTTTAATGCTCGGTACATCTCGACCGTTCATTTTAAAAAAAAAAACAGCATAGTTGTATGATTAGATAAATGCAAATTCACTGAATGTACATTGTCCCAGTTTTCAAATAATTTTCTTTAGAAATGCAGATTGCTGGTGAGACAAAGTTACTTATGATGAGGAGAGTTAAATGATACTTTTGAGTGTTTCTAGGAATTAGTGTTAGTGGAAGTAACTACCCATTATCTAAGAAGCTATCCACTCAAAATGTGTGAAATGACTATTTTATTGTTATTATAAGAGTATAAATACCTAAATAAAATTTGGAAAAAATTGATACAAATAGTCTCTAAATTATAGCTTAATGGGCGATATCGTCCAAGAATTTTTTATTTGGAAAATTCTAACTAAAAGCTCGAAGTGCCATCAATTTCTCAAATAATGACCTAAAATGAACTTTGTATAAAATATAGGCCTGAAGTGCCTTCCTTTTCTTTCTTTTTTTCCAAATAAAGACTTAAAGTAAACTCTATTTCAAATAAGAATCTAAAGTGACCATGTTAATCATAAAAAAAATCTGACCTTACTTGCTAGTCAAGGGCATTTTTGTCTTTTATATTTTCTCATTTTCTCTTCTCTTTTTCCCCCTTTTCTATGTTTTTCTCACTAGCCATGGCTAGGAAGCCCTCACTAAAATTGAGAGGACCTCTCTCGATTTGTTTGAGGGCCAGTGACCTTTGCTGATGTTGGTGAACAACCTAATCATAGTATGATAATCCACCTCATCAAACATTGATAGGCATGTGAGCGACCTACTTTTTTTCCCTTTTCTAAAGTAGATGGGTAAGAAGATAGACAACATATAACAATCCACGTCATAAAAAAGAGGCTTGATTTATCATCATTTGAATAGACTGAAGGACTACATTAGGCATTTATCAATTATTTAGAGATTACAAGTATGGACATCACCTAGATTTATTTTAATCAAGTTGGAATGTGCACATCACCTCGGAATTACCAACTAATTAGAAGTGGCATGGTTGGAGGTAGTTTGCTCAAATCATAGATAAAGAAAAAAAATGCAATCCTCTATAGTATATACAAAAACGATAACACAATACAATAGCCGATGCTTAAGTAGCATAAAAAGACTAATTTAAGCAATGTCGTAAGACGAGCCGGCGTCATGGCCGACTCCTGAGAAGGACGACATGTAAGCCCGAGTAGCCACATTACTCTCCATAGTAAGTTTGCAAGGAAAATATCATTCTGATTAATGTGACAAAAAGCAATGGAAAAGCCAAGAAGAACCATCCTTTTATATAGATGGATTCGAAACAACGAATTTGAAGTAAGAGTCATCACGGATGGCCCCATTGAAAGGAGCTGCAATCTCCCTAATCGGATTCTTATGCTTCTGTAGCGCTGCGAGGAGTGGAAACACGGATCCGCACTAGATTTACAAGATCTGNGCCATGGCTGATGGCTAGGAAGCCCTCACTAAAATTGAGAGGACCTCTCTCGATTTGTTTGAGGGCCAGCGACCTTTGCTGATGTTGGTGAACAACCTAATCATATTATGATAATCCACCTCATCAAACATTGATAGGCATGTGAGCGACCTACTTTTTTTCCCTTTTCTAAAGTAGATGGGTAAGAAGATAGACAACATATAACAATCCACGTCATAAAAAAGAGGCTTGATTTATCATCATTTGAATAGACTGAAGGACTACATTAGGCATTTATCAATTATTTAGAGATTACAAGTATGGACATCACCTAGATTTATTTTAATCAAGTTGGAATGTGCACATCACCTCGGAATTACCAACTAATTAGAAGTGGCATGGTTGGAGGTAGTTTGCTCAAATCATAGATAAAGAAAAAAAAATGCAATCCTCTATAGTATATACAAAAACGATAACACAATACAATAGCCGATGCTTAAGTAGCATAAAAAGACTAATTTAAGCAATGTCGTAAGACGAGCCGGCGTCATGGCCGACTCCTGAGAAGGACGACATGTAAGCCCGAGTAGTCATATTACTCTCCATAGTAAGTTTGCAAGGAAAATATTATTCTGATTAATGTGACAAAAAGCAATGGAAAAGCCAAGAAGAACCATCCTTTTATATAGATGGATTCGAAACAACGAATTTGAAGTAAGAGTCATCACGGATGGACATCTATTTGAAGGTAGCAGCGATTATGAAACGAACAGGAATGTCCTTCTCGGTGATTTAGCTCAGAGGACACCGCATTTAGGTTACAACTTGTATGTCTCGAATGGAGAAGGCGATCAAACCTGCTACGGCCATGTGGTTTGCAATGGGGCGATATCAAATGAAGCGTGCTGGGAATGCCTGTTCGGTGCCGGGGATTTGATACAGCAGTATTGTTACTGGAGCATCGGGGCGCAGTTTCAGCTTCAAGATTGCAGGATTAGGTACAAAAACTACGCGTTTCAGGAGAATTAGTTTTGCTTCGTTGGATTTCGGAGCATCTTCATAGAACGCAAAACGTTACAATCGTTCTTGCTGAATAAAGTGATGTGTCATTTGCTCTGTTAGATTTTGGAGCACCTTCTACAATGGTTTTTGCTGGATAAACTATAAAGGGATGAGTTATTTCTTGTCTCGGATATATATATGTCGACAAAACATGAAACTTCAACAAAGCGCTAGATTTTACAAAGTGCTAAAGAGCGTAATGGCGGAAATTTCACAAACCTCCTAAACTTAGTCCTCTCTTGATTCCATTCGCTAAAATTCATAAGAATATTCATCTGAGTATCGGCCAAAGATCTTAAGATAGAGAGGCCTTCAAAGGAGAACACGTCTCGATTATCAACACCCAAGGTTTTCTTCTCAAGTCCATGCGGAGTCCTAAACCACCATAAGATTTCACTTGCAGAACAAAATGACCAAGTGAAACTAGGTTTTGTCACGAGCCTTGAACCATAAGTGCATGTGGAGTCCTAAACAATCATAAGATTACATTTGTGTGAATCGAATCACAGATGTGCAACTTTCCATAGCCATGGTTCGCAAACTACTTGGGCCATAGAGGCCGCGCCTCTGTCAATTTGCTTGAGGCAGAGGAGCATCGGTGAGGGCTAGAGGCGGCAACGATTGGGGGATGGCGTAAGGATAAGCGGCGGATCTCCTCCGCACACAGCTTGGTTGAGATGCGTTCTCATTTGAAAGTCTCGCCATCTCAAAATATTTAGCTATCCAAACAACTGAAACTCAATATCACCATATGTGATGTGATTGCTTGGAATGCGAGATCACTTGACAATTTTTGTTCTCGGAAATCAAAAGAGGACTAAGTTTAGTAGGTTTGTGAAATTTCTGAAGTCTCACACTATAAATATATAGTTTTCAAACAAATCGGACAAGAAACAATTCATCATTAGAGTCGGCAAAAACGATGGTAACGTTTTACATTCGGCAGAGATGCTTTTAAGTCCAACAAAGCAAACTTATTTTCTTGAAATGCATAGTTTCCTTATCTGATTCTACGATCTTCCAGCTGAAACTGAGCCCTGATGCTCCAGTAACAATACTTTTGCATCAAAGACGCCACCTCGGTTAGGCAATCGCTGCACGCTTGTTGCGCCCCCATCGCAAGTCGCATGGCCATAACATTCTCGATCACCTTCCCCATACGAGGCGTAATAGTTGTACCCTACATCCTGTGTTGTCGTCACCAAATCATAAAGGGGCCTGTTCCGGTTCAGCTCGAAACCATTCGACTTAAACATATTCGATTGCAGATCTTGGAAACCAAATGCAGCTCCGGCTTATTGCCTCTTGCGGCATTACAAAAGCAGAGGAATCCAATTACAAAAACTGCAGCTCTTGCCGATGGGGCCATGGGTGATGTTCTTACTTCTATTTGTTGCTGTGAATCCCACCTATATAAATAGGGATGCTGCTTCTTGGTTTTTCCGTTTGCTCCGTGGCACGATGATTAGAATAACATCTTCCTACCGACCTTACTTTGTAGATTTTATCTCTATTTTTGTACTTTAGCCTTTTTCTGCTAAATTTGCATTGTCGTAGCATGCGGACATAAACATAAATATAACACTAACACTTGTATTTTTATACACGCCCGGGAACTTATCCATCGTGCCTTGCTTGTTTCGCCCCCAGGATCTTCCAAGCAGCACTTACACGCAGTCGGATACTGGCGCCGCACCAGAACAGCACTTGATGATCCCTAAATCCTATCAGTTGAAACGGATCTTGCCGCATGTCATGGCGCTCTGACGTGGAATAGGGGATTCTGAATCATCGTGTGTCCGAGAGGACGCGCTCGGTGTAAGTGGCCCATGTCACGAGGTTATGGGCTGACACCTAGCCCACTAAAATTAATTTAAGGGAGAGACTAAGCCCTCAAACCTATCGCGTTAAAACTCTCCGACTTATCCCAATAGATTAGGAGAAAATTACTAAAAATGTTATAAACTTATTGTATTTGTGCAAATTCATTCATAAACCTTTTAATTTGGCTAATTTAGTTTTAAAACTTCTGATAATTTGTCAATATAGTTTATTTAGCCAATTTTGGTTGGAAATTGATGAGGTGTATGCCAACCTTCATATGTGACATGATCAATGTTAACGTGAAATTTTTTTTGAATTTCTTTTCTTTTATTCCTATCGTTGCATGCTCAGATAATCTCGTGACGACACAAAAGAGGACGACGCAAGGATCACCATAATCGCCAGGCCATATAGATGCACTAACATTGCTTCAAAGCACGTCCCCAACTCTGACCCAACTCTTGAGAGTCTGATCGTGAACCGCTTACTTTATGCTCCCATGCCCTCTTTGATGCGTCAGGTTCTATTGATTAATTCACAAGCTCAACTTTGACCTCGTCGATTAATCCTTATTCCTACAAGCAATACCGATTTCAACTACAACCTAACAAGTTGGGTTTAAGGTTGAAGGTACTGATTATGTGAAAACATTATTGATTCATTGGACAAGTTATTGATTTCATGATTGTCGATTGACTATCTAGATGTTGATTTATAAGCTTGTTGACGATTTATCGACTATCGAGCAATCGGAGGCTATTCTAAACAATTTTCTTTACTATTTAGTGATCTTTCAAGATGTTTCTTGGGCTGCCCAGGCTAGTGAACGAATTTAGAGTCTAAGTTCAATTGCTTTGCATGTGGTCAAATGTCATGAGTCCTAATTTTATGAGCTTGAAGTAAAACTTCAAGTTCCTACGTGTTTTAAATACATTTTTTAGTTCCCAGGGCTTTATTGTGTTTTGTAGTTCCTATGTCATCAATGTTGGATAGTTCTCATGTCTTTAATATTTATCTATCTCTTATGTATTAGTTCCTCTATAAATAGAGGTCAATTCTCAAATGTAAGGAAGTCAATTTTGATATTGAGTAAACATGAGATTTGTTTTGGTATGAGCAAATATATATTCTCAGTTTTTGTATCCCTACAAGGTGGATTCTTCCTCGGAGTTGAACTAATAAGCCATGTATCTTCGGCTAGTGGTTTTCTTGTAAGCCTTGGTGATGAGTTTCTCTTGTATCAAAGTTATGTATCCTTAGCGGGTAATTGGTTCTGTAAACCTTGGTAGTGAACTTCATCAATCTCGATCTTATTCTTCAACTGGTGGCACGTCCTGTATATTGTGATTCTAATCTTATTCATCCTGCATTTGCATTCCTCCGTGCACCCATCTCCATACACTCTCACCTATCCTCAAAACACATTCTGTCCCATTATCACTCAAAACAACAGTTGCCCATCCCTCGCAACCACATCACTCTTGCACGGATTTTTATACTCGGACCATCTCGACCATTTATTTAGCAAAAAAAAATAAATAGCTGTATGTTACATAAGATATAGTCAGCCCCTTGCATAGGACGGTCATTGTATTTTCTCATCTTAATCGACACATTTAAATACATACAATAATTATTACTATTTTTGAGATCACTAGCTATAATTATTATTTAGGGAGAAGGTATTTCCACAGCAATAATGGCTATTGGCACAAATTGAGGCTGTGCCAATAGCCATTTTCAGAACTTTTTTTGCATCACATTTTCTTCATCATTTTGGTGGAGGGAGATAAACGTCTTACTCTTAAAGCTCCTTAAATACTCTTGAAAGAAGTTTTTTTTAGGATAGAAGTTTCACATCTGAAAGTTATGGGGCGAATTGCCACATTTCGATAATCACGGTGCAAAATGCTCAAGCCCCAAAGTTCAAGCGGTAAAGTGCACATTGCATCAAAGGAAAAGGCGATGGGAACGTTCTTTAGCTAATGGCAAATCGGAAAAACAAAATCGAGACGTTCTATCAAAGGTTGCATAAGTTATCGACGAAACATCGAGCAACGAAGTACTCGCCATTTTATTTAATAAACAAAGACACATCTCACATTCTTCGAAACTGCTCTGGAACCCGAGAAGAACATCAATTGTCGGTAAATCGGTACCTTTCGTACCTAAGTCTACAGTCTTGAAGCTGATATTGAGCCCCGATGCTGTAGTAACAATTACTCTTTATCAGGGTGTCCGCGTAGCCTACGCAGCTCTGGCAAGCATCAGGCGACAGATCCCCGTTGCAAGCCGCGTGGCCATAGCAGATGCCGCCGCCGTTCCCACTCAAAGTATAGTAACTATAACCTTGATCCGCTGTGGACGCGACTAAATTATAGAGGACGGTGTCTCGGTTCTCGTGGAAAGGATCCGAAGGTTTAAAGAAGCAGTTGTTGCAGAGGTGGGAAACCTCGGTCGTGTCCGGACTATCTCTCACGGCATTACAGAAGCATAGGAATCCGATGATGATGATGATGGCGGCAACTCTCTCCAGCAACGCAGCCATGTATGCCACTCTTGCTTTTTCCAATGAGTCGTTCTGAACTCTACCTCGGATCTGTCTATAAAAAGTGATGGCTCTTCTTGGATTTTCCATCGCTATCTCGTTCTTGAATTAGATACTTTGTTTCCAGCCTTTGCTTTGTTGATTTGATCGTTGTTTTTTGTATTTTACTCCGTTCCTACTTTATGCTGTCCTTCGAATGAACCAGCAATTCGCCAAACAATCAATGCACAGGGAGACAGCTAAATGAGAAATAGTATAGAAACACATTGGCATTTTATGCGATTCGGTCAGTGTGATTAATAGCATGAGAGAGACGGAAGCATTTCAAGATTTGTCTGACACCTACATTTTGGCTATCCCATTTAGTCATTTATTGAGTAAAGAAAAGAGAGATCAGACTTGATCCCTAAGCAAAAACATCAATATTACATTTTCGGTAGCATTTTTTTTTTTTGGTCAAAGTAGATCGCTTTCATTAGAACTAACCCAAATCCAGGGAGCCCAAGAGTTGGGCATCAGTACAAAGTAAATTCCAAAGACAAGTGCAAGGGGGGGAGGGGGGCGTGAACCCAATTTAACGGTAAACAATTTTTCCGATGGTTTGTAGCGACCCAATCGACAGTGGTATTAGTCTCGCATGGAGAATAGACAACCTGAAAATTAGGCAAATGCGATAGAAAATCCCTGCAATTCTGGACTGGGACCTATGCTTCCCACGTTGGCGTCTACTGTTTGGTGAGGTCTGCAGCTAAAAGTTGACAATCCGTTTCCAAGAAAACAACGTTGTCTGGGAGGGGGCGGGGATAAGCAACCCTTAGTGGGGGGAGAGGTTAGTTGGGCAGAATAGAAGCTTAGGGCATCACAAATCGTCCACGCCTCAACCAATAGTGGAGATGACGCTAGGACTGATCGCATGCCTCCGTGCAGCAGCTGGCCGGCGGAGTCGTGGCAAATCCACGCCGCCAAGCCTGCAATGTCGCTCGTGAGGTAAACCCCATTAGTATTAACCTTGAAAGTGTGGGTTGGGCGGGGGGTTTCTAGTGAAGGGGCTGATTGGGGTGATTTTTGTGATTTCTGGCTTGGTCTGTCCAGGCGTTGAAATTGCGGAGCGTGGAAGAAGCTGTCTCCAGCATTGCATCAACACATGGCGTTTGGCATTGGAAGACCACCGCGTTCCTCGCCTTCCAGATTTCCCACAAGATCGCCACGGCATGCGCAATAGTTGGTAAGCCCTCCTGGGGATGGAAGCGTCTATACTTCCCAAACTAGGACTTCTAGCATGTAGGGAAACGTCAGAAAAACTCATGGGGATAGCTTAGCATCCTAGTTGGCCGTGATGTCATCTCCCATGCTATGCGGTGGACTGTGGGTAATGGAACCAACATCAAGACTAAGGAGGACAGGTAGCTCCCGAAAGGACTCCTCTATGGACCAGCGAAGCAACATGAACCCCCACTAGTGGTGGACTTTATATCCGCCATAGAGGGAACTTGGCAGCTACCACTACTACAGGATACTTTTGATGATCAGACAATCTAGGAAATTCTGGCGATTCCTCTAAGCTCATAGTCAGGATAGGACTCCCTAGTCTAGTCGGGCATGCATATTGACCATTACACTGTTCAAAGCGGCCACAGCCTTATTCAGAAATCTAAAACAGCACAACAAGCAATAGTAGCCTTCTCATCTTACAACCCCCCTAGCAAACTATGGAGAAACATTTGGCGCACCCCCGCACCAAAAATTTGCCACTTCCTATGGATGCTATGCCAAAATGCCCTATCAACCAATGATAACCTATTTCGGCATTGAATTGTACTTGACCCAATGTGCCCACTGTGCCGGAATTGTCCCGAGTCTGCAGAACACCTGTGTTTCCATTACCCCTGGACAGAATTTGTGTGGGGTTAGCAAAATTTCAGATCTCAACTCCCGAGACCCGGCTCCAGTAGAATTGAAGACTGGGTTACGTTTTTAGTGAAGAAGGAGGGCTTCCGGTAACATTTAAATTCAACTCATTTTGCATCAAGCAAATTAAGAGTGCAAAGGGTGGTTTGGGTGCCTGATAAGCTTGAGTTCGAATATTAACTCTTTTGGAGCTTCAAAATAATGAACTGGTGAGGATTGATGAAACACCGTAATTTTTGAATGGGAAAAGTATCAAAAAATCCTAAACCTTATTAATATACATTCAATCTTAAACATTTTAATTGAACTAATTTAATTCTAAATCTTTCATATTTATACTAATTGAGTCCATTTTGTCAATTTGGTTAGAAATTGTTGACATTGACATCGGCCATCTTACATGACATGATTGCCATTGACGATGATATTTTTATTATTTTTAATTTTTTTCTTTTTTTTTTTTTTCCATGGCAATAGACAAGGGTCGGCGTTACCTAGGCGAGAACAAGTGCTAGGGGTGACACCCGAGAGGCCATCCTACCTTAGGTGAGGGTCAACCTCGCTAGATCTAATGAGGGCAGGCGAGGGTAACACTCACCTAGCAAGACCTAGCAAAGGTAACCCTCACTCAATGTGGCTATCCTTCACCACCTATGGCTTGTACCGGTAGAAAAAAAATAAAAAAATAATGTCAACATCAGAACGGACCATATCACATAAGATAATCAACATCCACATCAATAATTGTTTGTCTAAATTGTCTGAATTGACTCAATTTGTACTAATGTGAAAAATTAGTATTAATGTAATAGATTTATAAGTTTTTATGTACACTATCGTCTAACCGGAGCAAACGCCGAATTGAGCATCGAGAGGATCATTATAATGGAAGCGATATGCTCAAAGTTGGCACTGCCACGTCTTTAGTACAATTTGTCTTTTTTATGGCTGCATGTTTATATCCTTTGAGTTCAGGGCCACGATTCCTTTCTCTCCGATATATGCCGACCAACGCCTGGCTCGTCTCTGTCTACTCTCTTTCTTTTCTAGTTTGCCGCATGCGCCTACTCCGTAATCCGCTTCTTTTGACCGAGTTGTTTTTTTGTCTTTAATGGTTTATCCAAATTTTGCAAATAACCGAACGGAATTCAACCCACAGTTTCGGCCATTCATTTTCACCAATTCAATTTCACCAAACGCTCGTCCCGGTTCTTTTCAACGTCCCATGGAATCCCCTTTCACATACAAGATTGAGATTATGGCCGGTTGAGGCTGAGGTTGGGGTCTGAGGTGGGAGAATTGCCAAAAAAGTCATAAACCTATTGTTATTGTACCAGTTCAGTCTTAAACCTTTTTTTTTTTACCGATTCAATCATAAACCTTTTGCAATTATGCCAATTTAGTCCATCTAGCCAAATTTGGCCGACCGGAGCTGACGTGGACACCAGTTGGCGCCAGTGACAACATTTTAATATTATTTTCCAATTTTTTTAGTATTTTTTAATTTTTCTGTTTTTTCCTTTTTTATTTTTTGTCTCTTCCTTCCTTGCCCCTCCCCCCTGGCTAGCGATAGTGGCTGGCCAACTTCAACGAGGCTACCGGCCATTGTGCGAGGGTTGCGAAGCCCTCGCCCAAACCTAGGGGAGGCCTAGGGGCCACGATGAGGCCGCCGGTGAGGGTCGCGACCCCAACAACCCTCTCCGACACCCTCGCCCAGACCTAGGGAGGCCTGGGGGCCACGACGAGGCTGGCCTGGTCCAAGTCTAGGCAAAGTCGCCTCACCCAGGTCTGGGGGAGGCCTAGGGGCCACAACAAGGTGGTTTCGCTCAGATCTAGGTGAAGCCAGCCTCACCATGGCCTAGCCGCGAGCGAAGGCAGCCTTGCCTGTAGCTGGCAAGGCAATGGCAACTTTTTCCTAGGCTTGCCATGGCCTCACCAGCTGTGGGTGAGGCTGCCTTCGCTCGCAACCAGGCCATGGCGAGGTCGTCGACGAGGGTGGCCAGTCTGACAGGGGCCGCGACCCTCGCTGAATGTTGATGAGGGCTTCGCGGTCCTCATGCAATGGCTGACGAGCCTCATCAGAGATGACCGGCAACTGTCACCGGCCAAGGGGGGGGGGGGAGGGCCAAGGAGGAAGAAACAAAAAAAAAAATAGAAAAAAAATAGAAAAACTCAAAAAAATTCAAAAAATTCAAAAAATAATTAAAATATTGTCGCTAGCGTCGGCTGGCGTCCACATCAACTCCGACCGACCAAATTTGACTGGATGGACTAAATTGGCACAATCGCAAAAAGTTTAGGACTGATCAGTAGAAAAAAAGGTTTAGGACTGAATTGGCACAATTGCAATAAGTTTAGGAATTTTTTAGCAATTCTCCCGGTCTGAGGCTGCCCCAGCGAAGGTTGTGCAGGCAACACATAGCTAGAAGAATTTTATTATTTGAGCCCTATTTTATCGGTAATTTGAATTTTGACTCGTGAATAACTACTGTGTATATATAATCTATTTATCTTGTAATTGAAAAATGTAACATAGAATTGCAATGTGCTAATTATAGTGGAATCCTTTACTGGACATTATCCCAGTTTAAGGGTAAACCAAGTCAAAACCTTGCATCTTAATTCTCTTTCTTGCTTTTACTCACTATTTCCTTGTAATTGTACATCGAATCCTGACAATATGCAATGGAAATCAGTTCAAAATCGAAATGTTCTTCTCGTGGAATCAGGAGTGGGAACTCGATGATTGGAAAGTTGAAACGCCCAAATATGGTTATGAGTACTGTAGCGTGTCTGGCCATGGGGCTTGTAGTGGGGAGCTCAAGCGTGATGAGTTGCAGAGACTGCATGAGTTTGACCGTCGCAAGGGTGAATAATGAATGTGGCCGCTCGATCGGGGTTCAGTACAAGTTGCAAGACCTACGAGGAGCACCCGTCTCAAGAATAGCTAAGCATTTAGGCTATGAAGTCACCAAAGCTTTGTCGAAAGTTAAGCTTATCTTGTAGGCCTATCACGTCTTGGTCGAGCAAAGCGAGTACTTACTGTTCCTCCTACATTAGATGAATAAGAATGTTGGACAATTGAGAACTTCGCATTTAATTAGGAGTCACCAACTCTCGAGTTTCGTCTCCTTTTTCAAGGGTAAGTACACTAAGAGTGCCATAACTTTCGTATGGCGCTCATTTTGGTGCCAAAACTTTTTTTTCACTCACTTGAGTGCCACAAGTTTTAAAAAACGTTAACGTGAGTGCCAATTCTGACGTGGCCGCCGGAAAAGCTGACGTGGCGCCAGTGAACAATATTTTAATATATTTATTAATTTTTTCGATTTTTTTTTTATTTTTTTTTGATTTTTTTGATTTTTTTTCTTTAAGGCCGGTGAGGGTCACTGGTGGTCCTTGCTGGCCCTAAAAACAAAAAAAAACAAAAAAAGCAAAAAAAATCGAAATTTTTTTAAAAAGAGTAGAAACGGCGTCATTTTGCCTGAAAAGTCCACGTCGGCGTCGAAATTTATTAAAAAAAGAAAAGAAAAATCATTAAAAAATTCCACGTATGCATTTTGGCACTTAACTGAACGATTTTTGACCAGAAGTGGCACTTAACTGAATGATTTCACTCCGATGTGGCACTCAAGTGAGCGAAAAAAAAGTTTTGGCACCAAAGTGAGCGCTGTACGAAAGTTATGGCACTCCTAGTGTCCTAACCCCCCTTTTTCATCATTCATCTATGGGGAGCAACATATAGATTATGGTTGTAATTTATGTTTCATGAACTTTTGAAAAGACCTTAAATCATAGTGATATAAACATTGTGATGAACATTTAATTCTAAGTAATATATACATTGTCGCAGTTCTACCATCTTCACCATCCTCATATGTTGCTCAACCCTTTTCACACAATTCATTTTTATCACCAGGTTGGCTTTGATGGCTAGTTGATTACTACTAATATAACAACAGCCACCCTTTCTATCATATCACGTATGATATGGTTTAGGGTTTAGGGTTACCCTATCATTCTTATACGTGTAGGTGGTGAAGGATAGCCACACTAAGTGAGGGTTACCTTTGCCAGGCCTCGCCTAGGTGAAAGTTACCCTAGCCTACCCTCACTAGATCTAGCGAACCTAACCCTCAACTAGGGTGGGACGGCCTCTCGCATGTCACCCCTAGCATTTGTTCTCGCCTAGGTGAGGCCGACTCTCGTCTATTGCCATGGAAAAAAAAAAAGAAAGAAAAAATTATAAATTATAAAAATGTCATCATCGATGGCAACCATCTCATATAAAATGGCCGATGTCAATGTCAATAATTTCTAACCAAATTGACCAAATGGAATCAATTAGTATCAATATGAAAAGATTTAAAATTAAATTAGTTCAATTAAAATTTTTAAGACTGGATGCATATTAATAAGATTTAGGATTTTTTGATACTTTATGTATTAACATTACTGAACAAATATGGAAGATTCCGTTACACCGACGAACGATGATGATCCAACTGTGCCAAAAGCCCTAATATACTCTTTCGGTCTGGTCATTATGTATCCCAACTAACTTGAATATCGGACGGTCCCCCAAGGGAAAGGTCATATTGGTTCTTTCTTGTCTCTTTTATGCATTTTACATGTCATGAATTCTGTCCCATCAGCTACCCATGGCTTGTGAAATTTGTGCATGAACAATTCTTAAGCATTTTGTTAAATTAAGAACAAAATTTCCACAGTGAGATAGGCTTTCTGGAAGTTCTACTAGAGGATGTATCGTTCTTAGTAGTATTTCTCTCTTAGTAAGTTATGATACTTACAAGGAGCAATATCGCTAAGAGAAATGAACAACGTAATTTGATAAAAAAAATTGTCGAAAAACGAACATTGTATTCGCATCCACATTTGGCAAGCTGGCAAGAATGATCCCTCTATAAAGGCATCCAAGATGAGCACTGCAAACCCCATTTCTATTTTTGTAAAGAACAAAGAAAGAAAAGAATTGATAATGGCTTTATCAAGAACTACATCCATCGCTATTTTAATACTTTCTTCCATTTTTCCGGCTGATGGCGTAGACACGACGGTGATGACAAAGATCTACAGTTTCAATGTCGAGTGCGTCCTAGAGGATTTGGCTTACAAGACAGCAAAGTCCAGCTACAATTATTACAACAAATTTAACAACGGTGGTATGTTTGTTACGGCCACGCTGCGTGCAACGGGACCCTCCCGCAGTCGGACTGCTCCTACTGCGTGAGATCCGCTTGGGACAACATCAACGACCAGTGTGACCACAGCATCGGGGTTCAGTTCCAGCTCCATGACTGCAGACTTCGATATGAGAATTATCAATTCAATGGATAGTTATTTTCTTTTCAATGATAATGTAACTCTATATTTTGTTTTGAGTATGCTATTTCGTTAATATAATATCTATTATATGAATCGGCGAAGAATAATGCCATCCTTTGTTGGTGCTTAGGAAATGTATCAATATGATATGTGTCGGATTTTATGGTTATAGAGATACAATAAGTGGGGGAAATTGTGAAAAAAAAGAAGTGTTATACATATTGCACTTCTACCAATTAAGTCATAAACATTTCCATTTGACGAATATAATCTTAAATTTTTTGATGATTCGTCAATATAATCTTTTTGGCCAATTTTGACTAGGAATTGCTTACGTGGATGTTGGCCGTATTACGTAGTACAACCAACAACAATTTGGACAATTTTTCTAACTTTTATTTTTTTGAATATTTTATTTGCTTTTTACTTTTTGTTCATTCTTTTTTATCTCCTTCTTCCTTTGCCTGTAGCCGACCACTAGCCATAGGCAAGAATCGCACTCACTAAATTGGGTGAGGGTTGACCTTGCTATCAAATCTAGTAAGGGGTGACCTTGCTAGCCTCAAGTGAGGCTTACCCGCACTAGATCTAGCTAGTTCGAGCCTTGACCGAAGCTAGCAAGGCCAACCCTTACCGACTGTCACCAAGGCCAACAACTAGCGGAGGAAGTAAGGGAAAAAAAAGGAAATACAAAAATATAAAAAACAAAAAATTTTAGAAATTATTTACGTTAACATTGGTTGTTTCATGTAAGATGGCTAAAGTCCACGTAAGTAATTTTCAACCAAAATTGGTTGGAAAGACTACATTGATAAATCGTCAAAATGTTTAGGATTAAATTGGTCAAATTAAAAAGTTTAAGATCAAATGGTACAAGTGCAATAGATTAATGACTTTTATTTTTTATTTTATCATTTTCCCCGGTAAGTGGCGTTTTGACAAAAGAGTGGGCTAATCGTCCAGCAGGTGACCAAGAGCATCATAGACCAAGTCATGGATATGTTTTAATGGAGGGCGTACCTAAGTTGGATAGGCGCAAGCCTACCAAATGTTAAACTTATATAAAATTAAGTTAATCTCTTGGGTTTGGTTAAAAAGCCTACCAAATGTTTAGCCTATATAAAACTAAGTCAATCTCTTGGGTCTGGTTAAAGATAGTCATCCATGCCGAGATTAAAATGTGTCAAGAATAGCTCTCTAATGGTTTGGCTCGTGAAAATATGAATGCACCAAATCGAGCCATTAAAAAGGCAAAACTTTTTTGAGTAATGTACGCTATCGGTGTAAAGAAAATTGTTCAATTTAACTTGATAGTTAGTGATAGAATGAGTAATTACGACTCTCAAATTGAGGGGTGAAAATCACTTGTGAAAAGTTTTCTTTGTAATAACCATATATGCTTCAGTTTTCCAAACCCTTCTTGTTTTATCGACTCAGTTTATCCTTTAGGCACATACTACATTTGGACACACTTTCTTTCTCGGATTATCTCTTTTTCTTATGTTGTAAAATGTGAATATCATTTATAAAATGACCTACATAAGCTTAGGGACGTTCCCCAGCATTACAAATATACTAGGAACGTGAAGATATGGAGTGGGGACGTCTTCATATTGTAGCCAAAGAGAAGGGGGGCAAGGGACATGAACATATATCGAA
>MU090433.1:9504-29274 GCA_014858505.1 Corymbia citriodora subsp. variegata | reverse complement strand
AATATAGCCACAAAATACAACTTCTGATACCATTAAACCGACACTTGAGTTTAAAAATTTATTAGAACAAAACACAACATCAAGAGAATGGGCCAATCTATCAAACAAATCAACTTTAAAAGGTAAAACTAGATTCTAACCAGTTGACAGCCCGCCTGCCATGCAAATTTGCCAATGGGGTTCAAATACAGGAAAAGCTGCTAACCAACCCGCAGTTGACTTCTGCTGTGATCCAACATTACCCCATCCATAGACAGGCCGGGTACTATACTCCCAACGTGCAGTTTTCACAGTTTCCACGTAGTTCGACCTGTCATTAGAATCTAGGTCCTGTGAGAAAGACGGATATTAGGCAAACCGCAAAATTAATAAAGAGCGGTCATAGTCAACACTAAAGTACTATCTAGCAGATTGAATCCCTAACCTTTCTTTTTGTTTTTGAACTATAGATCAACGTCAATTACAGCATAGAAATATACCAATGAAATAAATCGAGAACAAATTGCTATATAGAACATGGAATATTACAAAATTGCTACAACCATAGGCTAGCCATTTCCTTTGATCATTCTGGAATTCCTCCATCCCTTACAGATAGCTATAACCATCACTTGCTATCAATGTGGCCAGAACAACGGAAAGCTCATGGGAGTCCTGAGGAACTCCAAAATGTAAATTGCATTTCGTGCTATATGAGGATATTGTGTCCCATGTATGATAGACAATCTAACAAGCAGCTGGATTTAAACCAGGAAAAATCAAGACAAAAGGCATTGGAAAAGCATAATAACAACCTGCCATCATCTCGTATGGAACCTTGATGCCAAAGTGGGCTGACTTGAAACCCTTCCACTACCCTCCTATTAAATTCCTGTGCAAAGCAAAAACGTATGCTGAACACCATTCTTATCACAAAAATCTGCAAAGTCCTGATTTTCAAATTCTCCACCATGATCTATTTTAATACTACAAATGGAGTAACATTTCTCATTTTTGAACTCTTTTTGCAAATTTTGAAAAGTAAGAGAAGATTTCTCCTTTATTAGCAAGGAAGAATATTCAAGTAAAGCAAGAGTAATCATCTACAATAACAAGATAGTATTTCTTACCACCAATGCTTTGAGTTCTTGTTGGTCCAAAAAGATCCATATGAAGAAGCTGCAAAGCACGATTAGTAGAAACCCGTTTAATAGACTTAAATGAGCTTCTTATCCCAGTGTGCATGCGGAGCAAAGTTCCGATTTTTTATGACTTAATGAAGGCAGCCCACAAACAAGCTTTTTGCTGAGCAGTTTTGAGATCTGTTTCATACTGACATGTCCTAGTTTGCGATGCCAAAGATTTGCTTCATCTTGAACTGAGATGACACATTTGACAGTGTCTTCATTATGTCCAAGAGATAGATGTTCCCATGTCTTCGTCCAGTAAAAGATTGAGATGAATCTTAATTGATTATAGAACATAAGTTCTCCTTGAAATCAATTCTGAAACCAGCATCGCATAGCTGACTGATACTCGATAGATTGTAGTTCAGTCCTTTAACCAAAGAGACATTGTTGATGATAAGACTCCCAATCTTTACTATTCCTAGTCCAATAATATTTCCCTTAGTGTTGCTACCAAAGGAAATAGTTCCTCCTTTTATTCTTTCTAAACTTATGAACATTCTTGAATCTCCAGTCATGTGTCTCGAACATCCACTGTCCAAATACCATTTCTTCTTGCTTTTGAAGCTTACCTGCAATTAAAACACATACTTAAGTTTTCTTTGGTACCCAAATTTTCTTGGGTCCACTAGGGTTAGTAGTATATGCTTTGTCTATCCAATTTTTCTGAACAGGTCTCCAAACTTTAGGACACTTGTTTTCAAAATGTTCCCTTTTTTCCGCAATTTGAACATTTGAGATTGTTTCGACCAACAGGTTTCACAAAATTCTTTTTGAAATGATTTTTGTATGTCTATCGAGGAGGTCTCTGTCTAATTCTCTCCTTGACCTTTGGAAAATCAATTAAAAAATTACTTTCCTTATAATACCCAAGTCTTGACTTGTCGTAGTAAGAAATCTGAATGGAAAGTATATGCTGTAAGGTTTTCGATCCTTTAGAAAATTTTGTAGTAATATTCAAAAATTCCTTTTTGAAAAATTCATTCTCATTTAGTAAAGAATCTTGATTTTCCTTTGTTTCTAAAAGTTTCTTTTTGAGAGATTCACTCTCATTTAGTAAAGAATCTCGATTTTCCTTGGTTTCCAAAAATTCCTTTTTGAGATTATCAAACTTTCCTTTCAAAGAAAAATTCTGTTGACTCAACTTGTGATTTTCCCTTTTCGGTCCGGAGATCCTCTTCAAAGTAGATTTTAGATTTGAACAAAGTTCATTTATATAATCTGAAATTTTTGTAAGAATATCATAATAGCTAACCTCAATTTCTTTATCTAAGTCTGACTCTGAATCTGACTCTAAATCTGCTCCAGAATCTAAGTCTGAGTGTGCCATTAGACAAATATTGCCATATTTGTCTTCACTGTCTTCAACCTCAGTGTCACTCCATGTTTTAGCTTTCAAGGCCTTCTTGTATTTTTCATACTTTCCTTTGTTTTTCTTCAGTATAGAACAATTTTGTTTTATGTGACCCTTCTTTTTGCATTCAAAATAGACAACATCTTTGACAAACTGTTCCTCATCCACTGTCATTTGTTGTCTAGACTGTCTCTTTTGCTTCCTGCTATTGAACTTCCTACCTTTCTTGTTTAACTTTTTTACCTTTTTAATTAATAGTGCAAGTTCTTCGTTGTCTAGCTCGTCCTCAGAATCTGTATCATCATAATCAACATTAGACTTAAGAGCAATAGATTTCTTACCTCTAAACTCCACTTCTTTATTCATTTGTTCTGCTTCATAAGATTGCAGGGTTCCAACAAGCTCATCAACTGACAGAGGTGAGATCCACAAAGTTTCTCATATGGAAGTCTTCACATTATTCCAGTCTTTTGATAAACCTCTCAATACCTTGTTAACCTTCATTGGTCCTAGGACAGGCTATCCTTGATATGCAAGCCCATTTACTATTTCTATAAATCTGCTTAGCACATCTCCTATGACTCCCCCTATTTCATCTTGAAGGATTCATATTGACCAAGTAAAATATTTATTTTGGTCTCTTTCACACGATTAGTCCCTTCGTAAGTAACGTGCAGTCTATCCCATTCCAGTGGATCCTTTGATCTGAGAAAGGCTTTCATTTTATTCTTTCATATGTTATACTCCTTTCCGTCAAAGAATGGTGGTTAAGTGTTGCTCTATCCCTCAACCAAACCTGGTGCAAGAATACTAGCCATAGAAGATCTTTAGCTCTGAAGTAATAAACACTTCAAAATACTAAACACGAGGCTCTGATACCAATTGATATAGCTAGTAATAACACCTAGAGGGGGGTGAATAGGTGTAGAGGGATTTTATGCGCAAGTAAATATAAAGATTTTGCAATCTACAAACAAAAATTAAATATAGAGAGTAGAGGAGATTGCAAACACAGTTTATAGTGGTTCGGCTTTTGACAAGCCTATGTCTACTCTCCAAGCGATCAGCCAATAGGCTGGATTTCACTATGTGATCAAAATTGATTACACACTCTTGAGTGTTTGCACTTTGTGATGATATGTCTCACAAAGTCACTCTTCTTAGCAATTCACTAGGATCACTCGATTTCGCACTTTTTCAGACAACTAGTGAAGAATTGAATCAAGTTTTGAAATATATCAATCCTCTCTTGCTTCTTAGTCGCATCCTCTCCTTGTATACTCTCCTAGCCACACTTGACCATTGGGTATCTCCTTAAGAGATTCGTCTTCCCTTTCCTTTCTTGGATAGACTTCATAAGGAAAGTCTTCTTGACCGTTAAAGATAAATTGAATTCCCTTGGATTATGTTTACTCATACAATCAGAATCCGGGCTTCCATAAGTGTTACATCCTTCTATGGAAGTTGTTTTATTGATTGATCTTGCTGATTGAATCGATATAACAAAATCAATATAAATATGGTAAGTAAAATTCATGACCGTTGGTGATATGATCATATAAGCTCGTTCTGGGTCTATCAAACAGAGGTTCTGCATCTACTTGTGTTCTCAGTCTGGTACTCATAGACTCAAAGATTATGCGTCTGCTTATGTTCTCCGTCTGGTACAGGCAGACTCAAAAACATTTTCTGCTACATGCAAACTCAGAAGAATACGTCACCCTGTGACTTTTCTTCCTTAGGAAATATATGATTTCTTGTATGTATAAAATGATTTGTTAACATCAAAACTATGAGTTTTCTCAACAGAGGCCACCCAGAAACATTTAAGGGAGTACTAACCTTTTCAAGCACAATGACACTCCATTTTATAACACTCGTGACTCTCCCTCTCGCCCATGCGCCGAGAATTATGACAACATGCCTATAATTGCATGTGCATTATCTCTATATGGAAATTACGGGAACACCCATATGCCACCATCATATTCTTCCCATCTCTTGCCACTTCCTTTTTTTTCTTTCCAATGATTTGGATCCACTATGGCATAAATATTAATAAATACTCTTTTAACGGATATTCAAAAATATCGTAATTCAAATTCACACTCATATAACAAGTCAGATTCCCGAGAAAATATATAGAGGAAAGTTATTACTATGATCTTGAGGTTAATATTCTGTCTTTAACGGACTAGAGAGGCGGATAATTTGTATATGAAGTCTAGTATGAAGTTTGAGAAAATTATTCTAATCGAAACTCGAAAAAAGCTGTAAAGAAAATAATTTTGTTGGAGCACTCGCTAACCAACTAATTGAGAAAAATTTGTAGTTTGCAATGCACCAACTACATTAGTGAATACAAAACATTTAATATGCTTTTTAAGTGCTATCAAAACACTCATTAACAAAATTGTAAAGAAAATCTTTTTAACCTTTACTTCATCTATCAAGTTACCATTGCATGTAAATCCTTCCAAATTCATGTGTGATGAAGATAATCCACCTACCACTTGATCAATCCGAATTATACATTAAACTTATAATGTGCTTCTAGCATTTTCCTCTAGACTTCCAACACCAGTTACAAGACCAATGCCAATATCCAGACCCCCGGGGGGGAGGGGACATATACGTCACTAACGAGGTGATTCCTGAGTAGAAATTGCTCTTGATAATGAATCTTTGTCCATATTCGATCACCATCTGTTCAAATTGCTCTTGATAATGTATAATGATCCACCCACCAACGCAAAAGCCGAGATACAAGTGCTGGAAGCTCCTACGCTGCTTAAAGAATTGTCTCAATCCACTCGATTAGATTACTATACATTCATTCTTTATGTTAAATCTTCTTTCTCTTTATTTATTACGGCTTTGAGTGTGTTTCTCGGTGTGGAGTTCGGTGTCGTCTTCTTCATCGCACCTTTTTCACTATGCTTTTGCCTGTGTGGCTTTGACTTTAAAATAGTGAAAACCCTCAATCAATCAATCCAATGCTTTATGAATTCAAGGCTGTGTCTCTACTTAGCATATGTAGAAGTATCGGCCCCTCTTATGCATAAAGCTGGTTACCCATTTAATTTAGGAAGAGCAAATGAAAGAGAGACGGAGAATCACCGATCGAGCAACATCGGACGTCGAGACGAACCCCAGCTCTCCCGCTCCTATCGGGGACTGGCAATTCTTGTCATGGCCTAGGAAATTTGTGAGGATGAGACCTCATGCTCCTTGCTGATTTAAGGGCCCATTAGGTTCGCTTTTGGTAAAAGAACTTTGAGAAAATGCAAATATCTTTGCCCTAATGAGGTTTTCTGAAATGATATCGCGTTTGGCAAACTATAACTCTAAAGTGCATTAGAAAATAACATTGGCTTCAATGCCATTTGGTAATACCACATTTGCAAAGTTTTTTTCTTTTTTTTGTAAATTCAATCTGATGGAGCTCCACCATTAGCCAACTGTCGACCAAATCTGGTCACGGGCGAGCTCGCCTAGACAACCTCAGGCATGGCAATCTAGCTAGCGAGCAGCCTCCCCTGGGTCGCACGACCCAAGCACCACCACCTAAGGTCACGCGACCCCAGGCACCGCCCTGGGTCAAGCGACCCAGCTACAGTGGTTGGTTGTGCAACCCAGACCGAGGCGGGGTCCCCAGATATGGCCACCACCCACCGTTGCACAACCTAGTAGACACCGCTTGAGGTTGCACGACCTTAGGCACCGCCCTAGGTCGAGTGACCCAGCTACGGCGGCTGGTCGCGCGACCCAAACCTAGGCGCGGTGGCCAAGCAATGGTTGCATAAGGTTGTGCGGCAACACCTCAAGCAGCAGTCGTCAGCTCCGGCAGCTGTATAGTGCATTGATAACTCTATTTTTAATAGAGTATTCTTGTTTATTTATACTTGATATTTGCTAAATTTTGAGGAATTTTTGGGTGAATTTAATTGCGACTCACGTAATTTTATTTTGTATGAAATATTTTCAGATCTTCCAAAATATTGCAATATCTTTCAGAATATTTCATCTTGAAGAAAAAGGCAGCCCAAATTAGATATTTGGAGAATTTGACCATGATTGAAGGTAAAGTTCAAAGAAAATCAAGGAGGAATCTTTTCCAAATCCTAGTAGGAGTCGACCTAGGGCAGATTTTTTGAGGCTATATAAACTACTCTTGTACCACAGAAGAAGGGAGAATCCTTGGAGCCACCATCTTTGTAGAAAAATTTGAGTTTTCTTAGTTAAATTTTGTTCTTCTATTTTAGTAGAGTTGGTGTGTCAATGAGAGAAGGAGGAGACAAACCTGAAGCTCCTTGTTTTTCAATTCGGTGAATTTGTTTTTATTTAGTATTATGTTTTCTTTAATTCTTGTTAGTTTAGTTTTTACTATGTTCTAAATTTATTTTGTTAGAGCTACAATGGATCTTAATCATGATTGATTGATTTTCAAAGACTTTCATGCAATAGAATTATTTTGATTATGTCGTTCTTTATCATGATCTTAATGCTTTTAGAAGTCTGGCCAACTTTTAAATAATTTTTTATGTATGCATGATACCGGGTGGAGATTGTGTGCATGCGCAATAGTGATATTGAACCATAAATTAAATCTAGGTCAATGTACACTAGGTTATTTATGTGGCTGCGGTAGTAGATCTAGGTTGGGACTACTTAGATTGAATCCGAGAATTTCCACAAGAACTTCATGCTTTTAGTTAGTTTAAATTCACCTAAGGTTAGTGTGGGTTAACATACCTAATTAGGGATTATTAGACCGAGGCCGGCTTTTAATTCATCTTAGGGAAATTTCGCCAAACACAATTGAAAATTAATTTGTTGCATGAAAAGTTAAGAAAATTAATTATGAATGGTTAAGTGAAGTTGGATGCTCTAATGCTTTGTGATCTTGAATTTGCTTTAGATTAATTTTACTTAGCTTTTAATTCTTTAAGTTTTGACTTTTTCTATATTTTAGTATTTTAATTGGTCTAGTTTATTTTTTTTACTCGTCTTTTCGATTTGGTTAGCTAAATTTTTGAATTGATCACTTTCAGTAAGTAATTGGATAAAAAAAAAAAAACAGTCCTTATGGGAACGATACTCACTCATCATTTTATTACTTGTTGATATTGTGCACTTACAATTCACCTAACATGCATAGAAGAGAAGACGATGAACAGTTCAAAGTAAACAGTAGCACTTGCATTCTCAAAATTCTGAAAGCTTAAAGTGCCTCAAGAGCTGCATTAGGCTTTCAATATTTGGAATGCTAACATTTGGCCAAGGGACTCTTAAAAATAGTTACCAAACGCTTTGTATTTTCCCCAATGGACTTTAGAAGCCCAAAGCTCCTTTCTAATGTTGAACCAAACAAGGCTTAAGACAATTATTCCATCAACATTTTTCAGCTCAATCTCCATTTTTTCCGGGGTTAGGACACTAGGAGTGTCATAACTTTCGTACGGCGTTCACTTTGGTGCCAAAACTTTTTTTTCGCTCACTTGAGTGCCACATCGGAGTGAAATCGTTCAGTTAAGTGTCACTTCTGGCCAAAAATCGTTCAGTTAAGTACCAAAATACATACGTGGAATTTTTTAATGATTTTTCTTTTTTTTTTAAATAAATTTCGACGCCGACGTGGACTTTTCAGGCAAAACGACGCCGTTTCTACTCTTTTTAAATTTTTTTTTGCTTTTTTTGTTTTATTTTTTTTTTAGGGCCAGCGAGGGCCACCGGTGACCCTCACCGGCCTTAAAGAAAAAAAAATTCAAAAAAAAATTCAAAAAAAAATTCAAAAAAAATCAAAAAAATTATTAAATATATTAAAATATATTAAAATATTGTTCACCGGCACCAAGTCAGCTTTTCCGACGGCCATGTCAGCTTTTCCGGCAGCCACGTTAGAATTGGCACTCAAGTGAACGTTTTTTAAAACTTGTGGCACTCAAGTGAGCGAAAAAAAAGTTTTGGTACCAAAGTGAGCGCCGTACGAAAATTATGGCACTCCTAGTGTATTTACCCCGTTTTTTCCTTTCATTCATGTCAAAGCATCCGCATGTACATTCCAAGGAGATATTTTGCTTTCATCAGAGCCTCCAGCCGCTTGAGGAACGTACTGAAGTGGGACCGAAAATGGACGGCCACTAATTTGCATTATTGGAAAGAGGACAGTGAGGGGGGCAATTGATGAATTTGTCATCTAAAAGCACTTGAAAAACTGCTTTCGGACCTTTGCTCTGTAAATTAGGCCATGCATGTCTAATTGAATGGGCCTAACCCATCATGATATTCTAACATTATCTCTCGCTCTATGATTGAAATGAGGCCTAGCTAGGCCCACGACTTCCACGAAGCCTGCCCAATTGTTAAGATAAGTTCTAGCAAAAATTCTATTAAAGAAAAAAGGTGAAGGAGAAGAAGAGTCCAAACCCAATAATTATTGGACCTGAAAAGTTCAAACAAACTCATCAACAATATCAAATTATCATAAGATCTGACTTTATTTTTTCATGGATTCTGCTTGAATAAGGAAATGTTCTTTCTTTTTTTTCAATGGAAATAAGGAAATGTTGTTCATATTAAGATTTAAATAAAGTTAGGCACTATCTTCACTTTAAGTAGACCAACACATGATTCGTGTTGAAGTAGACCTAAATGTTACCTCTGGTTCTTGACTTTAAGTCCAATCTCAAACACAATTGAGTAAAGTCACATCTATGAATATCTAGTGTATAATTCAAGCAAAGTTTTAAGTGTGAGGGAAGCATTTTGAATCACCAAACCCCTCATGACTTTGATCTTTTATTACTATGAGAGGATTTAAAGTAAGGAAAACGAAATGGAAATTTTTTCAAGTAGTTGGTCATGGCTACACAAGTAGACACAGACACAATGGATCAATGCATTATTATTGACAGTAGGAGATTGCATTAGGTTGCTAATCTTGCCAATAGAGCATGCTGGAGGAAAGATTCTTTATAAACTCCACCACGACCGCCACCGCATTGTCTGCGGCCAGGCTGCTGAAAGTGTCAGCCTCGTTCGACTCAGCAGACCCGCCGCCGGCCAAGTCAGAGAGCGCCCGGATGGCAATGAAAGATGTGTTCTGTTGGTGACAGACTAGGGCAACCGACGCAGTCTCCATGTCCACGGGGCTCACTTGGAACTTGCGGTAGATGAAGCTCCGGTAAGCGGCGTTGTCAAGGCGGATGCCGGCGCTGATGCCTCTAAAGACGGTGTTTACACTGGGCGTGTAGTTCAAGCATGTGGTCGCATTTATGCAAGATTCCAATTTCAAGCCCTAGCGAGCAACATATATCAGAAATAATGTTATTCCAGGTACTAATTTCCTCTAAGTTTCCTTCAGTTTCAGTAAAGTTTTCTTGATATATATACAAATAAGACTGGAAAACCCTAGAAAGCATCGAGCGGCAATACCTTAAGCTGCCTGGCCACGGCGAAGTAGGCGTAACTGACGGGGATCCAGAACGCGTGCTGTCTTTCCTCCGGAGTTCCGGTGACCGGAAACACTTCCTCCGACTGGTACCATACGTTGTTCAAGAGATTGTCGTGCGAAGCGCAAGCTGCCGCCTTCACGGTGTAATTCGCAAACCTCAAGTACCCAATCTTTCTCGTGTAGTCTCCGTCGGATTCGAAGGCGAGCTCATCTTCTGGACCCTGCCCGTATCTCTGCGTACACGCCATTGTATAAATCATTTTTGATAGAGAAAGGATGAAATATTCTATACATGACAAAGTCACGGCAAGAAAAACAGATATCTTACCAAACTTATCTAGTCGTTCGATTAGAATATAACCGGTTGCCATAGCAAACACACAAAAGAATATATATTTATATGAAATATTTATGTGAAATGTCATCGGTTTGATGTACTCCTCTTAATGTCACACAATTCACTAATAACATATATTCTGTGTGTTAACTTTTCAATTCCATTAATTTAGTCATTCCGATCAATTTTGATTAAAAATTGCTGATCTAGTAATGCAATCAGCAGCGACTGTCTACATGATTTTCGTAATTTTTCTTAAGATTTTCTAAATATTGTTTTTTCCCCTTTTGGTTTTCTTTTCTTTTTTCTTTCTATTTCTTTTGTCATCGCCATGATAGACCACAGGAAAAAAGGACAAAAACAGAAAAGAATCAGAAAATTTTTTAAAATGCAAAAAATTGTGCACATTAATGCCAGTTATACCACATAAGACTAATAGGGTCCACAATAACAATTTCCATTAAAAATTGACAATTGCATTACATTGAAAAATCATCAAAAGGTTAAGAACTCAATTGATCAAGTTGGAAAGTTCAAGACTCAATTGACCACTGCACAACAAGCTTAAACATTTTTGGACAATTTTCCCCACTATACGCATGTTATAAAAGACACCCTATTGCTATTATTTCCTTAGAATATAAGAGCACCCTAAAGTGTGCTACCCTTTGTACCTTTATCATTTTCATCACAGGCATGTGTCACAGGCCGACAACTACATGGGATAGGAAACATTAGATTGATTGGCCTGTGACACATACACGGTAGACTTACAAGGAAAAAAACAAAGGAGGACGAAACGCATGCACAGTTTCATTCTCGTGTTTCTTTGAGAACCAATGAGAGTTTCCCCCATAATTTCGAGGCAAAAGAATAGTCAAATGAGCAAACTAAAAATGTGGGTTTGATAAGTCGAGAACCTGCCAATTCCAAAGACCGGTGTGCGCCCAGTACAGGGGAATAGCGACGTCTCCGATGCGCAAAGCAGGGTTTGCATTCCCAGCAATTCCATAATGAATCACTCCCTTCCCGTCGAAGAAGCTCAGCAGAAGCTGCGTGGTGATGGCCGCATTTATCTGCACCAGTTCATACGTAAATTCCCTCAGTATGGCGACGCCCGAGAGGCGTTAGTTGCAACCAAATTAAGCCGCCGCCGTCGTCGAACGATATTTTGAAAATTTTATACAAAAATGGTACTAAATTATAAGAAAATTCAGGAGAAAAAGATAGTGTAGAGAGGGATACATACCACGCTCAATCCTGTCATGACCAGTATGACTTTCTTCTCTTCAACTGTCCCGAATCGGAATCTTCTTCCTTGGAGTCCGTCAAGGGATAGAGAGATGTTAGGGATGAAGTAAAACTAACCATGTTACACGTGATTGTCAATCTACATCTCTTCGGTCCAATCCTTCCTTTTTCCCCACAAGTCATTAAGAGTCGGTAATTAACTAATGGTATGCAAAAATGCTACGCAAAATTAAAGTATTTAGGCCTTGTTTATTTTGCAAAGAATATTTTTTCTCGTTTATCAATGTTTGGATTGCTTAAAAAGAATGAGTTCACTAAAAACCTATGCTTAAATTTGGGATGATTTCCTCTTTGAAAAATCCGAACACATTTTCTAAAATATGACAAGATATCAATATTTAAATCCGAAACTCTACATTTGAGTACAGGAATTCTAACACTGGTCCTCGAGTCCCCAGAGTTCAAGACCAAGTCTCTGACACCCAACCCGAGTCCATCAAGGCCAAGCGCAAAGCCTCGATGCCCATTACCTATGCTAGACACCAAGCCCTAGTTCGTAAATGTAGCGTTTAGGTCCCCGACATTCAAACTATTGCCCCTACACCTAGGCCTAGGTCAACACTTAGGCTCAACGCCTTAATTTATGAATTAAGCACCTATCACCATCTTGTGAGACCAGCTGGCAGAATGTATTCCTTATTTTATTGTGTTCGTGCCGATATCAACATGCTTTGTATCCGAATAAGTATAGTATCTTTTTCCAGCCATATACCCGACATTACCTTTTATATGTTTTACAACCTAGCAGTTCGGAGGTAGCCTTTAAAGTCATGCCTAGGATCGTAAAATATTTATTGTTATGAAAATATTTTTTTAAAATCGAATTTTTTCTTTTCTTTTCTTTTCTTTTCTTTTTTCCTTTTTTCTTCTTCTTCGGTTGGCCATCTAGGCACAGTGACTGCCAAACCGGCCACAGGTGAGGGACAAGCTTGTCCAAGGCAGCAAGGCTCAAGCTTGAAGCTCACCGATCGAGCGAGGCTCAGCTCGCTGGGCTTGAGAGAGCTTGAACTTGCCAACCTCTTGCGTGGCTTAAGCCTTGCCGACCTCAAGCGAGCTTGACTTCATCAAATCTGGTGAGGCTCAGCTAGCCAGAATCTAGCAAGCTCAAGCTGAACTCGAGCCTCCCTGCCCCTGGGCGAATTCGTCCCTCGCTTGTGGCCGAAGACCGGCCAAGGAAGAAGGAAAAACAAAGAGTCCATGTCCACGTTAGACCAAGAAAGCATTTTCCATGTTTTCTAGGAAACTCTGTAAATCAAGACATAATACAGCTGTTACCTGCGAAATCTATGATTTCAGCGGCCTTGTAGCTCGACGAATTAAGAAGCGGATTCATCTCAAAAAGGTTAGGAATCACGATGCCGAGGTAAGGGCCGTCCGCATTAGCTTTCGCTATCGCTTTCAGGGTCGCAGCCGGTAATGCACCATTCGCATCACGTGCATTGCTCACCATGATCACAGTAACACAGAGAACCAGCCAACAAACAACTGCCTTTCGCTTCGCCATATGGACTTCTCGAGTTCTCGGAGGAAGAAAACAGGCGGAGGTAATGGGTTAAAAGCTTTGAGGGTCTTGAATGCTTCGAGAATACAGCAACTTGATATATATAGAGAGAGAACATAGGAGAACCGTCTCATGTGGATCACATCAGTGCAGTGTCTGTAGATATACTGCACGATGAATGAATGCAGTATCTCTGTACTCAGAAACTACACGAGGGAAAGGAAGTTCAGATCCAGGACGTCGGGACAAATATGGATAGACGTGAGATTTTGCTGATGAGGCGATGGACCAAAGGCCAACCCAGGACCAACCGCAGGAAATATGCGGGAGAATATGCTTTTTTGGTATAAGCCTCTCGCAGTATTCACGCGAGACGGTATCTATCCGAGCTTTTGTCTGATAAAGAAGCCCGTAAATCATCAGGCACGTGTTTCACTGAGCTTTCACAACGTACTGTTCGCTGTCGGATAGCGCTGAGCTTTTCCTTTCTTTTGTCTTCATTCTTTGTGAAGTGTTTCTTTTGGTGAAATCTCTGTCGTTTTATCATTCGCGAGTTTCATCATGCTTGGTGAAGTGGGGCAATACAACGGAGGATTTATTTATCAAAGGAAGAAAGGCCAACAAGTTCAAATCATGCAGTTGTATAAGTAACCTTGATCGGAGGTTATAAAGTATTGCTACTAGAAAAATGAACATAAGTGAGGTGAGCATAAACCCTAAAAGAGAAGCAATTGCAGGATATATTTCGTGGCTTCATTCGCCGGCAAACTAGACGAAAGGCGTCCGGCAAGAGATAAGAACCCTACATTGCCCTTGATAAAAAAAAAAAATATGGGAAATGAGAGGCTTAGAGTGTTGGGCAGATATCTATATTTACCTTCATTTGCTCGCCGGAGATACATCCGATCAGGCGCTTCACAATATGGACATCTGCCTTACCCAAATCTAATTGAATATAGATAGTGAGTGACCAATCAGAAGGCTTCCTCCAATCAAAGACGAAGGAAAACATAACCGGGTCGTGAAAAAATTGAAGCTCCACTGTGACATTGTTTCGGGTACTTCTAAGAAAAAGAAAACACATTAAGCGCGTGCATATAACTAGTCGGCACAATAAAAGGGATTTCGAAACTTATGCCACTGAAGACAAAAATCCTGGTGGAGAATATGGAAGGGAAAGCTGGGTCGGGGGTGGGTGAAAGCTGAAGTGAGGAAGATTTGACCACGCAACTCTGTCCACCGTCAACTTTTTTTTTTTTTTTTTGGTAAAGCCCACCGTCCAACTTTTGATGTCTCCACTTTCTCACTTATTGCACGGATGGCCGCAGTTCTCGGAAGTGGTGGGGAGTGGAAAGTGAATTAGATTCCCTGCTTACTTCCTTTTCATGGGATTGCGGTCCTGTGTAGACCCACCTAAACCAGCCATGGCACCACTCGAATCTGATCCGGTCCGAGGCCCCATCCTTTCTATGGGATCGATTTTCCGCATGATCAATTAATCACCATCAGTGCTTCGTGACAAAAATCGTGCCAACTAATCGTCCTAGGTTTCGCGATGTAGCTATCTCGTGACTCGTGCCGGGTAAAAGACAAGAGGAAGAAGTGGTCGGTGTGCGTCGTTTCGGGGAGAGGGTAACCGGGAGACAGCATTGAGAGGAAGGTCTGAAGAACTACTGTTTTACAGATCATGTCTTCCACAGCCCGCCCTGAATTAGACCTCTCTAGAATGTGAAAAGTTACCAACAGCTCTTCCGGACAACCTCGTAGCGAAGAGGGGCCATAAACTAAAGACCAAAGGTTTAAAATTGGAGCCGAACCGAAAAGAAACCCGTTGACATCAACAGGATCCTTAATGCACAACTCAGAAGCTCCAGCGTCAAGGTCTTACCTTAAGAAGCGTTGAACCACGGCCCTCCTCCGATTTCCACCAACGACATATAGCTCGGAACGTCCAAGATCACCTGCATATCATATCTTCCAACTTAGAAGAAAGGGAAATACCCGTATGATACGCGATCGAGAGCTGGAATGCCTGAAGTTGACAATGACTTTGTGCAAGGAAAGGTAGGAATGATCAGTACACCCACTCAAGCCCATGGTATTAATTGACATGGGTCCCTGATTCATCCTCCCACTTATAGGCATGACTTCTTTCCGCCGGACATTGAACTCAGACAAATGTCATTTACCAGAGGTTTTCATCGGCTCTTCGCCTTACCGAGTTGGTAATATCTAAAACCCGAAACAAGGCCATCAAATGGGAGGGATGACATCTCTACCCTCCTAACTCGTTACGAGACATATTACTTGGATAAAGTACTTGACTTATACAAGAAGATTTTTATCTTTGATCCTTTCCGTACCGCAATGCCGAGGAATATCATATGCCACTTCTATAATAATTTTTGGTTAAACAAGAAAATTTGCAGAGATGCAAAATTTACAGTTTACTGTCCACAACTATTGATCTTGGAGGCTTTTATATGAGAGGTTCTAAAATTAGTTAGTGAAAGAATTAGTTAGTAAAGAAGAGGTGAGAAAAAAGAAATATTTTAAACCGATAGGTTAAATTTTATTGAGAATTTCAATTCAATTCGGTTAACCAAACCAAATAAGTCAACAGTTATTTTTCGGTTAATCAAACCGAATCAAAAAAGTATGAAATTTCGATTCAATTTCAGTTTCGATTCGTGACCCCCTACATTACTAATGTTAACTAATCTCGAGACCACACTGAATCATAAGCTTCCCTAGAGGGAGGGCAACCCCGATTTTCATATGGCTTCCTTCTATGATCAAATTCAAGGGGAATTTGAAGGGTGACAAATTGTTTTTATTCAATTGCCTGGATGGGATGTTGATCCAACCTTAAAGACTGTATATACTCCTTGACAGTATGAGGGGTATGTTTGATTAAGTGTTTGATGGATCAAAATGGGGAGAAAGAAAATGGTTTGGCGAAAGTAGTATAAGAATTCATCATTGAAAGCTGAGATCTTGCTATTTTCAGTGAGGTAGGCAACCTCATAAAAATAGTCTATTTTCGAACATGAAGATTTTCAAAGTTCTACAGGAGGTTGTAATGAAAGATTAGAGGTAAGGGAAGGCTGTAATGAAAGATTAGAGGTAAGGGAAATGGGGAGAGTTAGGGGATGATGAATATGATGTTTTCATGAGAAGAGAGATAGTATCAAAACGAGATTTTGGACAAACTAAAATGATTCAAAGAATGGTCCACTGAGCACATTATGAAGCACCGAATTCCAACGTGCAAGATAGAATTCCCCCATCAGTGTCGTACTATTGTGGACTCACGGAAACCAGCACTCAAATCTGATCCATCTCGAGGCCCCACCCTGTCCACAAGATCGATTAATATTCGCCGACGGTTCTCGACAATCTCCCAACGGTGTCGGGTAATCGTCCTTGGTGAAATAATCTCCCTATCATGACAGCGCGCCGGACAAAAGACCAGAGAAAGAGGTCGAAGTCATCCCTGTGCGTTTTTTCACTGAGATGGTGCTCCGAGACAACAATGACAGGAAAATCTAGAGCAGTATTGTTTATAGATTGTCTTTAATCTCAACCTATCCTTCTAAATTGGAGAAAATGCTCCCCCCAAAAGCGAGAAATTTGTAACAACTCTAATGGCATTCATTGTTCAATTTGCTCCACAGAGAGGCGCCATCAACTATAGACCAGGGGGTTTGAGGAATGGAGCCAAACCGAAAAACCCATCGACATCAACGGGAACGCGTAAAGCGTGACTCAGAAGCTCCGGCGTGGAGGTCTTGCCTTTCCATGCGTTGAACCACGGCCCTCCTCCAATTTCCACCGCCGCCATATTGCTCGTCACATCCAAGATCAACTGCATATCATATCTTTCCAACTTAGAAAAAAGAAAACAAACCATATGGTATGGGATCGAGATCTAAATTGCCTGAAGTTGACATTGATGAATTTTATGCAAGGAAATATAGGAATGATTAGTATGACCATCCAAACCAATGATTTTAATTGATGGTCCCAGATTTCATTTTCCCCATTTTTTGGCATAACTTACTTTTCCGCCAGACATTGAACTCAGATAAATGTCATTTTGCTGGGGGGTTTTGTTGCTTTTAACCTTACTGAGTTGGTAATAAGCACACTTAAAACAAGGACCCTACCAAGTACCAACGGTTATTTCCAAGAGTTCATACATTCACAATCTCTAATTTTCCAACAGCTAGGCCCTCAAATGGGAGGGACACAGCCCTAGCCCTGCTAACTCTTAGGATAATGAAATTGCAAGACATATTAACTGGATAAAGTACTTAACTAATATACAACAGGATATATCTTTGATCCTTTCCATACTGCAATACCAAAAAATCTCTTATGACATTTCCATTATATTTTTCAGTTAAACAAAAAAATTTGCACAGATGCAAACATACATTTGACTTCCCATAAATATTGGTGTTGGAGGCTTTCATATAAGAGGAGGTTCTAGAGTCAGCTAATGATGCAAAATTCATTTTATAGTGCAAAGTAAAAAGTTGACTCCGTTGCTAGTTCAGTTTAGGATGATCAGTCCAAAATATGAAACATACCTTCCCCTTACTTCCATCATATCTCCGTTCCCATATCTGCAGCTTTAGATCACCAAAACAAGTATCATTACAAGCTGGAGCAAGGCCAGCCTCTGCAGTCGGAGCACGCAATGTCGTACCAGGATCCTCTGTTGTTGCCTCCACTACAGCCTGCAAAGAATCAACAAATTCTGCTCACTTTACTGATCAAAATCAGATATGTTGTTCTTGCCGAGAAGGTTTTAAGATAATTTACAACATATGCACATACTGTTAAACAGGCTTGTGCGGCCAGACAATACAAAGCAATTTCTGCATAAAGTATAGGACTTTACATGATGAAAACTATAACAGCCTTCAACACACCTTTGGCCCTCTTAAGTGGCAAAGTCAGGGCTGTGGCGAGAGACTCCACATTACAATTGCATAAGCTATAACAGAAAACTATTTTTACCTTGTGAGTCTCATTTTCTGCTTCCATGTACCAGGAGCCCCATGGAGTGACTTCCCAGCTGATAACACCATTCCAAGGCACAAATTCATAGAAAATCCCATCATAGTGAACTCCAATCTGCAACAGGAGAAAGAAGATAATACATAATGAGAAAAGACCTCACATTTTGAAGTTAACTCCCTAACAAAACCCATATCCAAAAACATATTGTGGGACGACACTCTAAATGAGAAAATAGCTATTGATAAAACCAAATTTCGCCATCACCATCCCAGCTCTCCTATGTGTAGATCCAAGAAAGCTATAGTGAAAATAGAATCTAAGGAATTGAAACATGCCATTACCATGGGTTTATTGCCAACAGCATCCCCTGATCTTTTATGAAAAAGGCCATTATAGTAAGACATTTATCAGGGCTGTTTTCCCAAGGCTGCTGTTCTTTGTTATTTTCATTCTAGTCAGTGGTTTCTCCTCTTTCTTTTTTTCTTTTTCTTTTTCTTTTTCTGATTAACCACACAGACATTTAAACAGATTGCAGATCCCAGGGCAAAAGTACCAGTGCAGCATTTTCAAACGTCTCGGTTAGTCCAGGTAGCTGCCTCAAACCACCAGCAGCTGTCAGAGCAACTTCTCCTTTTGCACCTTCAAAGACATTGCATTGAACCTGTATTAAGAGGCCAACAAAGAAGCTCCAAATTTAGGCAGACCACATGAAGACATCACTTCAGTGCCAGGATAAGAAGCAGCATCAAGTCAAAGCCTAAGATGAAAGGCCCCTACCTAGAAGCTTACAATATTAGGTGAATTCAAATCCATATTGCCAATTAGTTCAATGAGGAAGTTAGTTTTATGACCAAGAGAGTTTCCACAGCACTATTATCAACATACAACTCCCAGCAGATATTATTTCTGCATTTTCTTTTTCTTTGCAGCTCTAAACTTCATAAGAAAAGACTAAGAAAAGACGGATACACCCAAAGCCAGTTCCATAATCAGGAAAATACAGCCTAAGCCGAAATTACCCACATAGTCTATCTATGAATGGAGACAGGAAAATAATCAACTAAATGAGCTGACCTCTCCTCTCTTTTTGGCTCCAGTCAAAAGGAGGATGTGCGATACTTACCCAAAACCACTTCCTTGGGAAGGCACCACCCCAATTCTTTTCTGAATAAGAAGGCGCATCTCGGAACTCAAATCTTTCTCCTTCCCATTCTATCCAACCTAAAAATACAAAAGGAAAGGTTTGAAGGAAAAATGTCAGTGAAACACAGGAGAATACTGAACATAGTCCAAGCACATACTAAAATAATAGTCAAATCAGATTTATTTTTTTATTTTTTTTGGAAATAGCCAAATCAGATTAAGAGCTCAGTTTTATGACATGCTTACGAGCCAGGGGTGATCAAGGAAAAGGTAACATATTACATATCTACCATTCCAACACTATGACATGCAAGATTAAAATAATATATGCAGAAAAAAGATATATTTGATTGCCATAGTTAGTTGCAGTTTATAGTACAACAAAATGAAGAACATCCCAAGGATAAAGCATCACATTATGCACAGTCAAAAGATTGTTCAACCCTTCATATATCCCTCTAATAACCAAGG
>MU090432.1:0-29323 GCA_014858505.1 Corymbia citriodora subsp. variegata | reverse complement strand
AGTTTCGTCTATCTGGGCTTGCAAGTGAGGAGGATGAAGGTCAAGATCAGGATTCTCCGCCAAACCATTGAACTCAGAATTAAGCATGCGAATGATCTCTGAGCTCTCATTGTTGACAATTGTCTTCAGCTTCTTATCCCATAGAACCTATTATAATGCACAATATATATATTGTGAGCATTGGCAACTTGCAAGCTTAAAACACATGGAGGCACTAATGGAAATAGAATAACCACTTCACAGAAATGTCACATACAGGAACCGAATATTTTCCAGAGTAGATTGTACTGGCAATCTCGTAAAGTTCTCTCACACTTGTGGCTCCATTTATAGGGTCAGGCTCTGCTCCAGCTTCTTCAGCGTTGGAAGCAGGGAAAACCCATCCAGTATGTGTGTCACCATCTTTTGTTCTCCCCCATTTCGATTTGACTACCTGACATGAAATAAATAATTAAAAACTGATTGAATAACAATAGAATGAGCATATTAAAAACTTTTACTATGTATGTTACCGTATGGCCAATGATCTTGTCAAGTCCTTTAAGCTTCAAGTATGCAAGGCATCTGCATGCCCAGGGACAAGCAAACGACACATAAAGATGGTATCTTCCAGATTCGGCAGGGAAAGGAGAATTTGGATCCTCAGAAATGAAATTATGGAAAGCGGAAGGGCTTCTAACAAAAGCACCAGATTCAGAGACCTCTTCGATTGAGGAACGAGCCATTTTTATTGTAAGCTGAAGAAAAAATTCAGGAGGAGGACATTAGTTACCTCCATCATTTGACTATTAAGTCAAGGCACTGTCATGGAATATCATCATGCTCAGATTCAAACAGCAGATCAAGTGCGCCAAGGGAAAGAAAGAAAGATCAGTCAAAATTTTTACAAGTGGAGGAACCAACACAATGTGATGGAAGGATTGCACTCTTTAAGTCGAACCTTATTGACTCAAGAGGAAAAGAAAAATGTTAAGAGGATGAAGAAAAAAACATAAAATTTAAACAACTGAAAAAGATCTAACAAGGAAAGGCTCGGTGATTCATGCAGTAGAACACCTTCACTTTATAGAGAAGTAGCAGGGTTGGTAGTAAGGTTCTTGGTGAGATTCAAATCAACCTTGGATTTTACATGAAAGCGACCAATAGTTCCACATCGGCATCATCATATCCTAGACGTACCTATAAGGATTCATCTACTAAGTGTTATGTTGAGAGCATTGCCATCTACAACCAAAGTACAACAAAAAGGAAACAAAAATTTCTCCATTCGAAGAACTAAACATCGCCAAACTGCAAAACGGTAATTTAAATTGGAAGAGGGTCCAAGAATTACTAAAGAAAGCCATTTTAGCAAGGAGGATCCTTCCCATAGACAGAATCACACCTCCCAACTTGGGATTCACATAACTGGTTAAAAAGAGAAAGGGAAAAGAAGCGGAAACTCTCAGTAACCCTACATTTATTACGAAAATTCACGATCAGGAAGACTGGAAGATGATAATTACTAATCAAAGAAAAATAATCATTGCCCATCAATCGGGATGCACTATCAGCAAGATTGATCAATCTCCCAAGATCAACAACGCATGGAGAGGCATGTGAACTTGTATATCAGTTGAAAGACAGACAAATACCCATGATCAACCAAGAGCTGAAACGATTGTGGCAGGCTTCAAGTGAGAAACGGTACTGGCAATATAAAGAAACTGAAGAGAGTAGAGAGAGACGATGACACCTTATTAGGAGACGGCGAGAATGCGAAGCATCTCTGCTTGCGACTGTGAGTAGACGGAGGGAACAAGTACGGCCTGGGAAGGGACGACAGAGACATTGTATCGTTGTCTTCCTCTGATTTTCTGTTTTCCGAGGTATTTTTTTTGACTGCCCGAGTGCTTCCGCGTAATCCCATTTTACGCCTAAAGTTTTCACCATTCTATTGGACAATAAAGGGCAAAATTCCAAATAAAGGCATTAAGTGGACTTTATATCAAAAAAAGGATATGCAGTGATCATAGTAGTCTTAAATAAAAAGTTAAAGTGGTCATAATAATTTCAAATAAAAGATTAATCTCGCCAGTTACCCATCAGCTAAATATTTTTGATCATTCTAGGGCCTTTTTGTCCAAAGACAATTTAAATTATTATTTTATTTTTTTCTTTTCCAGTAAGGGTTGGCCTTGCCCATGGTAAGGGCGACTTCACCCAAGGTGAGGGTCACCTTGCCTAGGCGAGGGACGGTGGTCGGCAAGGGTTGCCTTTGACAGATTGTGTTGGAACTAGAAAAAGAAAGAAAAAAAAAAGGAAAAAACAAAGAAAAAGGAAATAATTCAAAAAAAGGTGAAGGACAAAAATACCCTTGATTAGTTGAAAAGCTGAGCTTTTATTTGAAATGGATATAATTATTTCACGATCTTATTTTGAAATAAAATTTACTTTAGACTCTTATTTGAAAAATGGAGAGTATTTTAGGCATTCATATGAAATAAGATTTATTTCATGTCTCTTATTTGAATAAGATCAATTTCAAATCTTTATTTGAAAAAATGAAAGCACTTCAAATTTTTATTTGGAATTTTCTCGACAATAAAAGCATTGGGTGGAGATTTTGAATTATTGTAAAGTTCAATTTTATTGCTTATGATTATTTTTTTACAATTAGGTCCTTAAATTATACAAAAATCAGAAAAATAATTCAAAAATCGAAAAACATTAAAAGAAAAATAAATATTAAAAATAAACAAATTTGAAAAAAAAATTCAGATAAAAAAGGCCGGGGTCGGCAACTAAGGAGGGGAGTGATGGTCCATTAGGGTCGTGCAATCCCAGAGGCTACTGGCCAAGGGTTGCCTACATGCTGGCGATGATCGGCGAGAGCTCGCAGCTGATGGACAAGCCCCTAGCTCTCCCTTTCTATCTCTTTCCTTCCAATTTTCTAATATTTTATCTAATTACGAGTTTGTCCAATCCACTCTGATGTAGCGCTAATGGATGAGTCCACATGACTATTTCCATTTTCTTTTTTTGCTGAATGATTAATAAGAAGATATATAAATTAAGGACCCAATTGAACCGCACAAATTCAAGAACCAAATTCAACATTATGCAATTATTTAGGAATCTCTACTAACTCTATTCTTTCTACCTACTGTGGCCATGAAAATAGATTTAAATCAATGATCTAATTTATTGTTGATAGCTTATCCGGAAAGGATATAAGATAGGTTCATTGTTAATAGCCGTACTTTGATTTGTCAAAAAATTACCGACAAATATAATGACACTGACTTTTTAAAGAAATATATAGTAGATACTAATTAGGAATGAAGATACAACTTTGTTTCAATGGGTACAATTTTGAACACACATATATGCTTGTTATTTAAAAGCAAAATATCACGTCAAAATCGACTTAGTGTTCCTTGTGATTTATCTTAAATGTCATTCAAATTCGCCTAAAACAATGGATTGACTTTTTTTTCCTGTCAATCAAGTTTGCCTCAGATGGAGGATTAAGTTTCTGCCATCATTTTTTCCCCTTTCTCCCCCAAATGTACTATTAAATTAGTCCATTTCTATTAACAGATAAATTTTTCACTAATATTTTTAGGCTTTTCAATCTCAAGTTGAATTTTAGAGTATGAAATCTAGTGGGATTGAAGCCCTTAGTTTAGGATCCACATATTGTGATGTGTCTTGACACATGATTTTTAGTCGATATATCAATAAAGGTAAAAGCTCAATAGTAAAGTTTTTGATCACGATGAAACCCATTTCTCGAACCAAAACTGTTAATTTTAATTTATTTTTCTTTTGCCTATTATTTTTAAGCAATTTCTTCACCATTTTCATCATAAACTCAAAAGTCATAAGGTTGACTTTTGAGTTGACTTTTGTCAATCCTTTTACCAAAAGTTAATCTTGAGTCAAAAGTTGGCTTTTTGCATAGCAAGATCCTAGACGGTCCTAGTTTCATTTTCACCAACTTAATATTCAAAAATTTCAAAAATTTGATCATAAAATTGACCTTTTAGTTGAAAGTCAATAAGGGTTGACTTTTTGTCGAACCTTTGAAAAAAAATAAAAAAATAAAAATCCTCATATCACTTCCTTGTAGCTTCAGTTTCATCGTAGTATAGAAAATTTTGCGAAAATCAATTAAGAATCTAATTTTACGAATTTTTGGGTTTTATGTTCAAAATCGGCCAAAATAAAATTACTTTCATTCTAGTTGCATTTAGGTGTAGTTCTTTTTATGACATTTGATTTAGAGGTAATTACCCATCCACTCGTTCAATCAATTTTGAGATTAGGTACGTTGGGGTGCAAATTGCCATTTTGCCCTGAATCAAGGGTTCGAATCAATTCTTCAAGATTTGCGAGTGGTTAGTATCATTTGATCAGCTTTGTGCTCTACCATCTATGTAGCTTCTCTCTGCCTGTTGAGCAGCTCTTGCTTTAGCCCTAACCATGGAGTCCACCTTTCTCCTCCTCCCAAATGAAGTTGCGTCCTCTTCAAGATACCTCCTCCTTCGCTGTTAGGTGTAGAAGGAAATCCCCTGCTGCCCTGCCCTAATATTCCCAAGGTAAACCCTTGCCACTCATCAATGGAAGAATTCTCATCTTTCTTGGCCACACAGAAGCATCGCGTGGCATCCGAGAGCATAGTGGTGTCCTCTTCTAGATACCCCCTCCTCTACTGCGGGCGGAAGGCAATCTCCAGTTGCCTTGCCCTAGTTTTCTCAAGGTAAACGCCTGACACCCACTAAGGGGAAAGTATCTCAGCTTTATCGGCGAAATGGAAGTACTGCGTGGCCTCCATGAGTGAGGACGTGTCCTCACCCAGACTCCTCCTCTGCTGCATGCCTTAGGAAAATCCCCCTTGTAGCCTTGCCCTAATATATACACGGTGAACCCCTGTCCCCCATCAGTGGAAGGAACCATAGCACTCTCATAGTAGTACCACACCACTCTCACAGCAGAAGTAGTATCATGTGGCCCCTCTCTTGACCGAATGTCTCCCAGCCTCGCAGCATAATCGCATTGCAGAACATCATTGACGTGCTCCAAGAGGCCCAACCAGCTAGAGCACAGCAACCCATTACCACCCAAATGGCAACAGAGCACCATGCCTTCGAGAGATTGGAATCCCTTTGCAACAAACTTGGCAAACTCCTGCACACCCAAGAAATAGAGATTAGGGATGAAGATCTCTTTGCAGCAACTCTAGGAGAGTGCCGATTCTCCTTCATGGGTCAAATATACCAAAATCCCAGCATTAATCACCAAGCCCTTCTCACAGCCATGAAGAAGGCTTGGAGAATAGACACAGTTCTAATGACACCCATGGAACATGGTGTCTTTTGTTTTAAATTTAATAGTGAGGAGGATAAACAAAAAGTGTTGAACGGGGGACCTTGGTGTTTCTCTAACCACCTGTTACTGCTAAAGGGGTGGGAACCGGATACATCCCCTCATTGCTACAAGTTCACAACATGTGTATTCTGGGTGCGCATAATGGGACTCCCTGTTGAATGGAAATCCGAAGGTATTGTGAAGAAAATTGCCAGCAAGATTGGGAAAGTCCTAGAAGTGCGGATAGAGGATAGAGGCCCGGTTGGCCAGCGAGTTGGGAAAGCAAAAGTTGAAATTAATGTCAACACTGAATTAATTGTTGGGCAGTCGGCAACCCATGGCGGCAAGGAAATATGGGTGGACTTTAAATATGAGCGGTTCCCCTTCTACGGTTACTCTTGAGGAAAGATGGGCCACTACGCAAGCTCATGTAAAACCATCCCATATGTAGAAGCAAATTTTAACAACAAAATGGACAGAACCTATAGCAACTAGTTGAGGGCTGAAGTTCAGGACCATAGTCCATTCTGGGATGTTTTCTATGAGGAAAAAGCAATTGAAGACAGTGGCAATGCAGCAGAAATGGTCCAAGACACACAAGAAATGCCTCCCCCCATGCTACTGCTCACAGACGTAGACACAACATATCCTAATAGGGCAGGAACCAGCTCGGAACAGGTCCATAAAGAGCCTAGAGGGGAAGACTCCACTGTAGGCCTACTTCAACTAATGGGTACAGACATCCCCATGCTCCCAAACCCCCCTCCATAGCAGGCCCAAGTGAGACCAATAAAAAAGAACGATATTAAAGGCCCAAAAACGTGTTCAAGCAAGAAAAAGCGAAGATTCAGCCTGTATAGTTCCAAAAACATTAGTCTGGACTGGCTGGATGAGTCGAAACTTACAGATACACCTATTGGAATCATTGATGGAGATTCTCATCGAGTTGTGGTGGCTGGCCCTAAACAGCCACAAGGGGATAAATGAAGATTCTATGTTGGAACTGTCAAGAGGTGGGTACACCCTTGACGGTTCACGAAATGCAAGCCCTTGTGGCTATGCATCGGCCCACCATAGTGTTCTTGATGGAAACTAAAAATCAAGAAACCCACATTCAGAGACTCAAAAGGAAACTACAATTTACCCATAGTGAAATCGTTAACCCGAGGGGTATCGCTGGTGGGTTGGCTTTATTTTGGGATAACCGGGTGGAGGTACAAGTAGATGAGCAGTCGGAGCACTTTTTGAATGTCAAATGCAAAGATCGAGCCACTGGTAAATCTATGCAGATAACTTTTCTCCATGCCCCCTACAATCTAAGTCAAAGATTAGTTCTTTGGGATAGACTTCGCCAAATTAGTTCCTCAACCAGGCAGCCTTGGATTTGTTTGGAAGATTTTAACGAAGTGCTATTCCATTGGGAGAAGAGAGGAGCTCGACTGGCTGATTGATCGCGCATGGCAGCTTTTCGGGAAATGCTGAATGACTGCTCCCTCATCAATATGGAGAGTAAAGGCTGTGCTTACACTTGGTCAAACAATAGGGAGGGCAGAGACAACATAAAAGAACATTTAGATAGGGTTTTGTGTACTATGGAATGACGAATCCTGTACCTGGAAGTTGAAGCCTTCGCCTTACCAGCAATAGGCTCAGACCATAGCCCTATTCTCCTCTCGCTACAAGCTGAAAGAGTGAGGAGGAAGAAAGAGTTCAAGTTTGAATCATTTTGGCTGGAAAAGGATGAATGTAAAGAGGTCATCAGGAGAGCATGGGGATCGATACAACAGCGGGGTCGGATGCTTCCAAAGAAAATTTATGTCATGACTAAAGCACTTTCTAAGTGGAGTAAAAACTCTTTTCCTAATGGGCAACGATGGATAGCCCACCTAAAACTGGGATTACAAAACTTGATAAATAGTGAAAGTTATTCAGAAGAGAGAGAAAGAGCCAAGGACATCAAAGTAGAAATAGAAAGCTTATGGAGACAAGAAGAGCAATACTGGGGGCTGAGGTCAAGAATTCAATGGCTCAAGGGGGGAGATAGAAACACCCGGTTCTTCCATGCCACTACCATACAATGTAGACAAAGGAACAGAATCTCAAGAATCAAGAAGGAGGATGGTAGCTGGATTTCTACACCCGATCAAATCAAAAAGTCAATTTTTGAGTACTATCAACACTTATTTCAATCGGAAGATTAGAGGAATTTTTTGCCGGTTCTTGATCAATGCGCACAAATGATAACAGGTGACATGAATAGGCTACTTATGGAGGAGGTGACCGAAGAAGAAATAAAGACAGACACCTTTCAGATGGGGGCTGAAAAGGCGTCGGGTCCAGATGGCCTAAATGGCTTGTTCTACCAGCGCAATTGGGATTGCCTGAAGACGGACATAGTGTTGGAAGTTCAAGATTTTTTCAGGACCAACATCTTGCTCCCCGTACTGAACAGAACCAGCATAGTCCTTATCCCGAAAACCCAAAACCCTGAATTGTTGGACCAATTCCGCCCCATAAGTCTTTGCAATTTCGGGTACAAAATCATAGCAAAAGTGTTAGCTAATAGGCTCAAACCCATGCTACCCCAGATCATTGCAGAAGAACAAAGTGCTTTTGTTGGAGGAAGATGTATCCAAGACAATATCTACGCGGTCCAAGAGGTTTTACATCAAATTCGCACCAGGAAAAGAAGAAGAAAATTCCAGGCTGTACTGAAACTAGACATGAAAAAAGCCTATGACCGTGTAGAATGGGATTTTCTAGAGGCATGCCTATTGAAGATGGGCTTTGACGTAAGATGGGTCGAGTGGGTAATGCAATGCGTAACAACTGTCTCCCTAAGCGTGAAGGTAAATGGCGAGCCCCTACCCTACTTTCGACTATCCCGAGGGATTAGGCAAGGGGACCCCCTGTCCCCTTACCTATTTATCTTGGTGGCCAATGTACTATCTAATCTACTTGGGAAAGCAATGGAGGACCGTAGCATGAAGGGGATCAAGCTGAACAGATGGTGTCCAACCCTCTCCCATCTCTATTTGCTGACGACTCGATTTTCTTTCTCGATAGGATGGTCCGGGAATGTCAAAATCTGGCTTCCATTTTAAATCAATCTGCATGGCATCGGGTCAACAAATCAACTCGAACAAGTCAGGGATACACTTCAGCCGTGGATGTGCCCACCCCCTAATGAGAAATATGGCGCAAGGACTAAGGGTTCCTATTGCAGCACAAACCGGGAAATACCTAGGCATACCCTCAGATTGGGGGGAATAAAAAAAACACACTTTTGCTTGGATCATGGGGCGAGTCAACTCGAAGCTAGAAGGCTGAAAGGAAAAGTTGATCTCTCATGTCGGCAAAGAAATCCTCCTAAAATCAGTGGTTCAAGCCCTACCGCAATATGCTATGTCAGTGTTCAAGATTCCTACTTCTATTTGCAAGGCGATTGAGAGCAAAATAGCGCAATATTGGTGAAAAAACAGCATGCACAGCGCGGGAATTCACTGGAAGAGGTGGGAGGAAATAAAGCGTAAGAAGATCGAGGGAGGTTTGGGGTTCAGGGACATGATGAGCTTTAATAAAGCCTTGTTGGCCAAACAAGCCTGGAGGCTAAACACAAACCCGAACTCCTTATGGGGGCGCATATGCAAAGGAGTATACTACCCACATACTGATATTTGGCATGCGGGAAAACGGTAGAGGTCCTCTTGGGGATGGCTCAGCTTGCTTATAGGGCGAAATGCCATTTATCCAGCTACAAGATGGATGGTTGGGAATGGAAAAAATATTAAACCTAGGGAGGATAGGTGGCTCCCGACCGGTGTCATTCACGGCCTAGCAAACCAACAAGAGCCCCCACTACTCTCGGGGTTTGTCTCCCAACTAGAGGGCACCTGGAATCTCCCCCTTATCCAGGAATACTTTGATGAAGGCACAGTTCAGCAAATTATGGCGACTCCCCTAAGCCCTCACCTTGGACAGGTCACGCTAATTTGGACTGGTACGCATACAGGAGATTATACGGTCCAAAGTGGGTACATGATCATTCAATCCACAGCAACAGGAAAAACATGCAACACAGCCAAAACATCAGCCATCCTGCCTAGCAAACTATGGAAAATACTATGGCGCCTACACGTTCCTCCCAAGATCATATTCTTCCTATGGAATCTATGCAACTCTGCAATTCCAACGACAGAAAATCTATTTAGGCGTCATATTGTACTTGACCCTCTTTGCCTGCTATGCCGAGAAAGCCCCGAGACCATCGAGCATTTATGTTTCTGTTGCCCTCGGACAAATCCTTCTTGGACGAATCTGAACCTGCGTTTCAAGATCCCACACCCTAATTTCAACAGAATAGAAGATTGGCTATTGAAAACAGAACAAAAGGTAGGCTTACCGAGCCTTGAGCTGTTGGCTTTTGCGCTGTGGGAGGTCTGGAAGGTGAGAAATGAGGTTGTGTTCCAACGCCGAGCCCCGCAAGCAAATGAAATTGTTGACAGAGCCGTTGCAAACCTCCACAGCTTTCACGCTTGGTCAATCGTAGGGGGTTAGTCCAGAATCAACAGAAAACCAATAGAGCTCTTGGATTTCTCCTCTGACGCACGTGTTCAAGATTAATCTTGACGGGGCTTACCTCCCAGGCGAAATAGAGGGCTTGGCGGCCTGGCTATGCCGCGATTCGGCCGGACGACTGCTGCACGGCGAGGTGCGATTGGTCCCGGTGATGTCCCCTTTTCTCGTCGAAGCCGCTGCACTCCTTGATGCCCTAACTTTTCTAAGCCAACGACTAGATTCACCTTCAGTTGAGGGTTTTTTACCCCCTTCCCCAAGCGACGCCGTTTACATAGAAACGGATTGCCAAACACTATCTGTTGCGGTGGCCCACAGCCAGCTTCTCATGTGGGAGGCTCAATCTCATGTCCAATAGTGCAGGAATTTTCTGTCGCATTTGCCCAATACTCAGGTCGTCTTTTGTAACTGAGAGGCCAACACTAGTGCTGATTGGGTGGCTAAAACCCATCGCAAAAAGTGCTTACCCTCGGATTGGGTCAAATCCCCCCCCAGCTTCTCTCTGGCAACTACTATGTATTGATGCCCAACTATCGAGCCTTAATCCCTTGGGATAAATCAATGCGAAGTATATTTCGACCCAAAAAAAAAAGTATCATTTGATCTGTTTTTGTGAGATAAAAATGAATTTGGGGTTAATTTTGGGAAATTCACTTGGGAACTCCTTAATGTCATACATTTAACTCACTTGGGTTTAGGAAATTAGGGTTCTTAAGGTTCGATTAATGAAATTCAAGTTGACCCATTTGTGATTAGGGTTCTATTTCACCGTATCTCTCTAATTTGATTGTGACGTGAAGGTTGAGCCATTATTTCTATATCAATTTAGGCGGAATCGACCATTATGAGCATGGGTAATTGAATGTGGTGACATCACGTAGTTCTAATTGAGTTTAGTTTCAGTCAATTTGAGTTTTCGGTGATGTAATTACATGAATTTACACAATTTATCCCTTAATTGAGGTCCATTCTCTTCGGGACCTAATTGCATAAAATTTAAAGAAGAGGGTGCCGAATCGGTCAAAACTGGTACAACTAGTTCGATTGGTCTAACTCGGAAAGTGACTGTTCCAGTCGGTACTCTATGGCTAACGACCACTGTCGGGTGGCCCACCCCAAAACCGACCTCCTCAACCCGTGAAATTCCAAAATTGCACAAAAATCCATGGAATTTTTCAAAATAAATCCTAGACTCCTGATGTTTGCAAATAGGTTCCTAAAATGAACCTATATAAGGGATTTTCCCTCCAAAATTTGGGGGGCCTTCATTCTTCAACATACTTAGATCTAGTTTCTCTCTCTAGCTCTCAAATCTCTCTCTCCTCTCCTTCTCACCAAATCGAACCACCTTGCCCCTTGTTGCGCCGGTCTCTGTTGCTAGAGCCCCTCCTAGGCGAGCGCCACCATCTTGGAGGTGTTTCGGTCCTCCCTATCTTGTTGATGCCACCACTCCTTTCGATGTCACTCCGATTGGCCAGCCCAAGCTAATCTCCTTCTTGGCTTCCGAATTGGTGATCGAGTCGGTCCCTCAACCTCACTCCTTCATCGGCCAATCTAGGCAGTTCGATGACTTGATCGGCGGTCCGACCATTGCCGATTCCTCCTCCGGTGTGTTCGTGACCCTCCAGTGGTTGGCGCCTAATCGGAAAGCTACCGGAGTAGCTTCAGTGGTTGTTTCTTCCTTTTGCAGTCCAAATTGGGTATGATTGGGCCTGATCCTTCCCTAGTGGTGATCAGTGCAATTCTAGCGTTGATATGATCCCCTTTGGCTATCTGACGTCCTCTGGTGTCCATTGGCGATCCTTGACGTGTTCTTGTAGTTGTGGCAAATCGGCACCCCCTTGTTTAAGCTCAATCGGTCTTGATTGAAATTAAGTGCAAAAGGTAACGTTCTCTATCTCAAATCCGATGAGGCAAGGTTGAGATAGTCAATCAGGGCCAGGATATAATTTTAGGATCTTTTACATGCTTATAATCCATGATTAGAAGTGATTGCTGATCCTTGAATACTTTGAGTGATGATTGAATGATTGAGCAAATTTTGGAAATTCGGAGGCTTTGCACATATGTTCTGTTATGGCTAATTTGAGGTCTTGAATCTCAAAATTGTGATTCAAAGTGTTCTAAACATTTGATCTATGTTTGATGAGCTTGGTTTTGACACATTATGAGCTTTGAATCAATGTTGTTTACTAATTGAAATTCTCTTTGAAAATTGATGATATGTTCTACAAAATTGATGTTGATTATGATTTTTACTCGATATTAACATTTTTGTTGATTTTTTTACTGATTCTTGTGCTTCAAATTTTATGTTGGTGCCTTATGGAATTTGCTCAAAATGGTCTTGGCTATGAGAGATATATATATATATATATATATATATATATATATATTTCTAGATTTGTTGGAGTAGATTTAGTCAAGGAAAGCCTTAAAAAATCATCTTTACGCTAATCTGTTGTTTGCCAGATTCATGTTTGCCTGAAATTAAACTTGTAAACATGATTTTATGACCTAGGTGTCTCCATATATGACATGCTCCAATCGCACGCCATTTAGTATGCTAATTTCTTGTTTGAAGTTAGTTTCAGAAGCTGTCATGGTGTCCTAACATGTTCATGTGTGTTATTTGCCATTTTTGTGTGAATTTTTGTAATGAGATAACGACTTAGGACCCTCGCATTGAGATCTAATATCATGCATATTGGTAAATTTTTATCACATTATCTAGAGATAGAAATAAAGACTTTTCTCTCTCTTCTTTGGAAGAGTTTCCCTCTATCCCAATGGGGATAGACCTTTCGCATCAGCCAGATACGTTCCCAGTTCTCTTTTCTTTTCAAGAGTTTTTCTCTACTTGCCCCAAATCCATCTTGAATATCTGCTCAACATAATCCAGATAATTTCATCCAAACCCATCCCAACCCCAAAACCCTTACTTTCATTGTATATTCGAAATCAGAGCTCTGGTTCCTTGCAAGAGGGGGTTTTGATTCTCTGTTCTCTCTCAGGTCTTGCGATCCAAGCGCTCCTTTCATTCACCCTTCCTCTGGCTTTGAATATTCTGCTTTCTCTGATATTGTCTGGGTAGGGGAGGTGGAAACGTAGGGACCTTAGGTACTTTTTTCCTATTTGGGAAACTGGTGGGGTAATCTACTGGATTTTACCCATTTGACACGCTATGCACTGGAAATAGAGACAACATCATGGAAGGTAAGTTTGACCATGAACTTCGCATGGTTGCTTTGTGTAACCGACTTGGGGATATGTGGTTTGATAAGTATATTAAGACAATAGATGAAGAAGTCCCTACAGAGAAGTTACGGGAATGCAAACTGATGATAATTAGGAAGCCTTTTTCAAAACCTAATGTCAATTTCCAAGCTTTCTAGACCATTATGAAGATGGCATGGAAAACTGACTCTATCATTTGCAAACAAAGTGAACCTGGGATTTTTACTTTTGTTTTTAGTTCGGAGGAAGAAAAAAAGGGTTTATGAGGCTGGTCCCTGGTCAATTTCTAGTAATTTGCTAGTTTTGAAACAATGGGAAACCAACATGCCGGTGCATTGCTATGAGTTTTGTGACGTCTTGAAATTTGAACCCTTTGAGGGTTGAATGAATGTGAATTTTGTCAATGCATTGTTGATTGATCTCACTCGGAATTGATCACTCTCGAGATACTGACCTTGGGGGGGAAAGGCTAATGATGACAAAGCTCGTGTCACTAAAGAACTCGACTTGGGAAAATGACTCGACCATGAGACTTGCATAAGAACGATCATGTAGTTATGCAGGCCGATTTCAGGGACAACTAGAAGTCGATTCGCGGATATAACATAATGGGATGACGGGTGATTCTGTTTACTATTATTGAGCCTGTGAACGTCCCCATGTCGATTCTTGGTAATGGTGTACTTTGAAATAATAATTTATCCTTCGCAATTTCACGTAGTCAAGGACATCCATGTGTCAAGAAGTTTTGAACGTGAATTGGCACGAATTAGTTACGCGTGAATCCTTAAAGCCGTCTGTCAATCTGAGTTGTATCAAAATGGCATTCGAGTGAAATTGACATGACATGAGAATCCAAGATTGGACTTCGAATTTTCGAAAATGTCTGGGACGAACTTTTGGACAATATTTCTTCGACAATTGACAGTGTCAGTTAAGCCAAGCATTTGAAAAATGGATTTTCGGACCGAGGAAACAAGCCTGCCAAGACGTGGGCTAGGCAAGTTCAGTGTGGGCCTCACACTCAAGGTGGAACAACCACCGTGATAGACCTGAGACAAGCAAGTGAGTCCGTTAAACCAAACCGACCATTTTCCCTTCCAAGCCTGTTATCTAACCTTGAGCCGTTTCAAGCCTAACAAATTTCTGAGCCCAATCCTATTCATTTTCTAGCCAATTTCTTAGGTCTGAACTTCATTTTCAGCCCAAGGGCAATTTGGGAAATGTACAAGGTGGAAATGACCATTTTGCCCTTGGATATTTTAAAGAAACGAGAAAAGAAGAGAGAGAAGATGATGTCATTTGCTTGGAAAGTTGGGGAATGTATTTAATGGCCTTGATGAGGCTTATCTTCAACTCTCACTTCACTCTCTCTCCCCTTTATCTCCTCTAAAACTGCACACCACTCTCTCCCTTGTTTTCCCTTCATTCCTTATGTTTTTCCTTTTGACCTTCCTCCGAAAATCGAGTTGTTCATGCCCTTCCTATGTGAATCTCGGCCTGTGCCATCCACCAATGTGCTTAGGAGAGAGAATCCGTATGGATGTCGTCGGCCGTTCGCCAGTTGGAGCAGCCGGCCGACCTACTGGCCGGCCGGAAGCTGGTTGTCCTTGGATCGCCACTATATCGCCTATCCCTGCTTGTTCCGCCATTTTCCATCCTTTCTGACCAAACCACCGCCCATCCTAGACACCAACAGTTCTCCCTCGACCCCCAGGTACCACCAGTCGCTGGCCAACCGCTCGCCGGAGGTCCGGGTAGCTCGGTCAACTCCAGTTAGCCCTTTCCTCCTACGCAGTGCAGTTTTCAGTGTTGCAGTGGGGCTTCCGAGTTTGTTGCTATTGTTTTGACCCTAGGACCGCCTTGGATCATTGTGGTAAAGGTCCCTGGGTGTTAGGTTCGTCACCGCCGCCGCGTCTATGTCACCGACTCGCTTAACGGGTGAGTTTAGCTCCTAATCTTTTGTTAGTGCCTAAACTTGCTTGAGGTTGGGTTAGTTAGTGTTAATGTTGGTTTATGAAGTTTAATTAAGTCGTATTAGCCCCAATATAGATGGTTAGATAGATGATTAAGATTAGCTTAGCTTAATCTTGCTTAATTTTGCTAATTAAGCTTATTTGTTGCTTAATTGTGGGTTATGTGTTTTATTTGTTTATTTGTTTAATTAAACATGTTTAGCTCAAATTGATTGATTAATTATTTTAATTAATTGAATTCGAAAAAAGTATTGTTTATGATCACTGTTCACAATTACTATTCATGTGAAAGCTAATTTTTGGCTTATTTTGATGTGTTCTTGATTGTTGTGATTTATTAAAGTGCCAGTTGTTAATTATATTCATGAATAATGACGAATTGGAATTGTTGAGTGATTGCATGACATATTGCGTGGGTTATCTGAAATGGCATGTCGCATGAGTATGAGCGAGGTTGCATTCATGACAGAGTAAAGATATAAATGGATTGTTTGATGATGTGTTGCATGATCACATTAAAGAGAGAGAACCCAGCGTTGCCGGAAGACCGCCAATCTTTATGGAGTTGTGCCGTGGCCAGTTAGTCGCTTGAATTCGGTTGGTTGCCTGATAATGAGGGGTTATATGTGGGACTACGGTAGGGGGCAGGTCCTGGGCCTCTGTCAATTGCGGGATTGTGGTAATGGATGGGTCTTATGCTCATTTGGGAACGTCGTCTTGGGAGTGAGCCCTTGACGTCGTCATGCCTCGAGGTAAGGAGGACGAAGCTGGCTTGGTTAGGAACTGCCAACTATAAGGTTGTGCCGTGGCCCAAGAGGAGGGGTCGTAAGAATCGGAGTATGTGTGGATGTGAGATATGAGAAAGTTGTGTGAAATGCTCTGATTATTTGCATGTTATTAATGTCATGATGATTTATGGCATGTATGCATGAGTTGATAGTCGTGCAGGGTGTGGCAATGGCCATGTGAGATCGCTTGTGACGCGATATGCATGTGATTAATGAATTGTATCATTTAACGACCATGTGCCTTGATTGTGTGTATTGTGCTGAGATTTGATGTGCATGGTATGGCATACTGGGTAAGGCTGCATGCGAAGCGATTATATGATTGTGAGTTACCCTGTCTGTTGTTGATTGTTGTTTGTTGGTTGTGGGTTGTGTGAGGGGTGGTTCTGGAGAGATATCTCGGGTTGAGTTGGCATACTAACTGGGGCTTAGGGGGAGAACTTGCTGAGATCTACTTTCAAGCCCCTAGAATAGCGCACTCGCAATGGAGAATCCTGCCCCCGCTCCACTAGTGATCAACTCAACGGAGCCTAAGTCCGATGGCTCCGAGTAACCGTAGTGCTGAACTCGAGGGTTCATATTGTATAACTGGATTAGCTTAGTTTTTTTTTTGGCCTGGCTTAGAGGATGGATCGGTCCCTCTAATGGACTTGTATATCAGAAAACGATCATCCGTTGGTTAATCTAGTAAATTGAATAAATGAATAGTTTATGTTGTTCTTGCTGTTCATTCTTCTATCCTTATTTGATTATTTGTTTGTCCGGGGATGATTCATTTTCCGCTTGCGCATAACGAAAAATAAAATGAATGGCCGTCAATGGGTCTTAGGATGTCGCTTTCAATTGATCATGGAAATGGGGTTGCCGCAAGCTCGAGAGTCGTAGTGTGACAAGTTCATCCATTGTGCTTTTTGGGTACATGTTTATGGGTTGCCTCCAGAAAGAGCGATTGAAAAAGGTATTGAAAATGTGGTGTCTACCCTAGGCAAAGTGCTCGAAGTCAAACTAAAAGCTAAAGGAATGAATCCTTATATAGTCAGCAAAGTGCGTGTGTACACAAACCTGTTGATCCCGTTACAAGTTGGAATAGTTGTTATCTTTGAAGGTAAAAAGTGGTGGGTTGACATTAAATATGAATGACTCCCCAATTATTGTTATTCTTGTGGAAAAATAGGCCATTATGTGACCTCTTGCCAGGAAATACTATATGAGAAATCCGAATTGGAAAAGGATGATGTGAGGCGGTTTGGCCAATGGTTGAAAGCTGAAGTCAGGGAATACAACCCTTTTGGAAAGTGTTCTATGGCAAACATGTCCCTATTCAGATAGAGGATGAAATGGTGCATGAGACAACCGAAAATCTAACTCAGATTGTGACAAAGGTTAATCAAGTTAGTGAAACTATCATGTCGCTTTAGTTAGATGATGCTAAGCAAATTGGAGAATCCCAGCTGAAAAGGAAAGCAAATCCAGTGCTTGATCATAGTGCAACATCTTTAGCTACTTCAGGAAAACAATTATTGCTTCAAGATTTCTTTAGGTCTGCTAGTAGCCTAGAAATAGGTCCTCAGAATTCAGGGAAGGGGAAAAAAAAGGTTAAAAACCCTTTGACAAAGAAGCTGAGAAGATATCGGCCATATGAAAATCAGGGGGCTAGCTCTAACCAAGTAGATGAACTTAATTTGTTGGAAACACCTATCCAAGCGGTAGAAGGCATGAAAGAATGGGCTTTGGTGGCTAGCTCTAATAAGCCATTAGGTTATAGATGAAACTGTTGAGTTGGAATTGTCAAGGGTTGAGCACACCTTTGACATTCCACAACCCCTGACAATTCCAGGCATTGAGGCTCTTAGTGACTCAAGAAAGGCCTGTGGTGTTATTTCTCATGGAGACAAAAAATGAAAGAGTGGTTGTTAAACGGTTGAGGAGATGTCTAAAGTTTCAGAATTCTGTGGTGATGGATCCTATTGGGATTCTGGGGGGGGGGGGGGGGGTTAGCGGTCATGTGGAATGATGAGGTATCGATAACTTTAATATGTAGTTTCAGAGAATATTTAGATTTCCATTGCAAGGAAGAAAGCAGTGGGAAGTGCATGAGGCTTACGTTCTTACACGCATCAACGAGATTCTAGGAAATGCTACTATTGTGGGAGCTTTTAAGGAGTATTAATTTCAGGAATTCCCTCCCTTGGGCTTGTATGGGCAACTTCCGAAATCCTCTATCATTGGGAAAAGATGGGTAAAAGACCGACAAGCAATTACAGGCTTATTGCTTTTCAAGATCTTTTGCATGATTGTTCATTGATAGATATTGAAAGCAAGGCTATGCTTTCACTTGGGTGAATAATCGAGAAGGGGAGGATTTGGTAAAAAAAGGCTTGATAGAGTTTTATGCAATATGGATTGGCGAGTCATGTTTCCCCCGGCTGAAGTCTTTGCATTGCCAGCAATTGGGTCATATCATAGCTCTATTATATTGTCCTTATACTTGCAGCCAACGAAACGACGAAGGGAGTTTAGATATGAAGCATATTGGGGGTGAGGACGTGGAATGCAAAGAGATAGTGGAAGCAGGGTTAGATAATACTAGGGTGAATCATGTAGATTTTACAGGCAAACTAAGTAGAATTTCGAGTGATTTAGCTTCATGGAGCAAAAAGAAATTTACTAATGCTAGTCGCCAAATTGAAACCCTCAAAAAGAAGCTTACAACTATAACAAATAGCAGTATTGGGGATGTAAATAGAGACTTGGTTCAGTCAGTAACGGGGAAAATTGAGAGGCTATGGAGACGGGAGGAATTATATTGGGGTATGAGATCATGGATAAACTGGTTGAAATGGGGAGATAAGAATACTAAGTATTTTCATGCTACAACGATTCAAAGAAGACAAAGGAATATAATTTCCATGTTAAAAATAGCTGATCAAAACTGGTGCCGCGATCTGAGCCTATTGAAGAGACATTTGGTTGATTATTTTCAGTCTCTGCATAGCACAATGGGGACTAGAAATTTTCAGCCCATCCTTGACCAATGCCCTCAATTAGCAAAGGAAGATATGAATGAAGCACTTGTGAGGAAAGTATCAACGGATGAAGTGAGGAGTGCAGTTTTCCAACTTGGGTCTCAGAAAGCCCTAGGACCAAATGGTTTTAATGGACTATTGTATTAGCAATACTGGGATATTATTCAACATGATGCATTTCACTTGGTAGATGAATTCTTTGAGTCAGGTATTCTTGATCCTCGCTTTAATATGATCCATATTGCTCTAATTCCCAAAGTACCTTCTCCAGAGAGTCTAAATCAATTTAGACCTATTAGCCTTTGCAATTTTGGTTATATAGTCATCTCAAAGGTTATGGCAAACTGTCTAAAGCCGTGGCTTCCTGACCTCATTGCTGAGGAACAAAGTGCTTTTGTCGGTGGAAGACAAATACAAGATAATATTATCATAGTTCAAGAAATTTTGCATCAATTGAGGATCAGAAAAAGAAAAAAGAAATTCCAGGCTATTTTAAAACTAGATATGTAGAAGGCATATGATCGTGTGGAATGGGACTTTTTGGAAGCTTGGATGTTAAAGATGGGTTTTTGTGACAAATGGATTACATTGGTGATGAAGTGTGTTTCTACGGTCACTTTTAGTGCAAAATTTAATGGGGAACCATTGGAGTATTTTCAACCTACTCGTGGGATTAGGCAAGGTGACCCCCTCTCTCCTTATCTTTTTATAATATTGGCCAACACACTTTCACACCTTCTGAAAAAAACAGTGGAGGAAGGTAGTATTAGAGGAATTCAACTGAACAGAGTTTGCTTGACATTATCTCACTTGTTATTCGCCAATGATGCTATCTTTTTCTTGGATGGAAAGATCATTGAATGTCAAAATTTGGCAGCTGTTTTGAACCAATACTGCTTTGCATCATGACAAGCTATCAACTTGAATAAATCTGGAATATATTTCAGTAATGGGTGTCCACAGAGCCTACAAAGAAACATGGCTAGTGAATTGCGTGTTCCGATTACGGATAAAACAAGGAAGTATTTGGGTATACCCTTGGATTGGGGCCAGTCAAAGAAGAATATGTTTACCTGGATTTTAGCAAGGGTCAATATGAAACTGGAGGGTTGGAAGGAGAAGTTAATGTCTAAAGTTGGGAAGGAAATTTTGATCAAAGTAGTTGTGCAGGCTCTTCCTTAATACGCAATGTCTATTTTTAAAATACTCGTAAATGTATGCAAATCCATAGAAAAGAAGATTGCATCTTTTTGGTGGAAACAAAATGAGGTGCGAATGGGATTGCGTTGGAAGAAATGGGAGGTCCTCAAGACCAGAAGACATGGGAGGATTAGGTTTCCGAGACTTAATCACTTTCAATAAAGCGATGTTGGGTAAACAAGCTTGGAGGCTCTCACAATCACCTACCGTTATATGTAGTAGACTGTTGAAGGGCATATACCATCCACGGGGAAATTTTTGGATTGCAAGGAAAGGAACGAGACCATCTTGGGGATGGCAAAGCTTAATGTTGGGAAGGGATTCAATTGCATCGGATGTTAGGTGGTTAGTGGGAAATGGAAAATCGATCAACATATGAGAGGATACTTGGTTATTAGTTGGTGCACTAGGGGAACCAGCCAACCAAGGAATCCCTCAAAGAGGGGAGGAACATGTAATTGACCAATCGGAATAGATTTTTTAATTTTTGGAATTTGGAACTTATTTTGCATACTCAAGGCAACTTAGAAGGCTATTGTTCATGCACCTACATATTTTTAATTTTATCAAAATCATTTGTAATTTAGGAAATTAATGAAAAGATTCAAGGTGACTTAGAAGGCTATTGTTCATCTAATTAGATTAAATTCTGATCTCAAGCCCTAAAAGTCGAAAGAAAAAGTCAGGAACTAAAAGTAAGTCATAGGTGCAACTTACAAACACCTCAAGTTTCGGCAAGCCTACTGCCATAATCGGTCTAATTGCAAACTTCTTAATCTATTGATAGAAATTGAGCTATGCTCAATCAAGCGATTGTCAATAATACTATATCAATGGAATTAATAATGACATTACATGTATGATAGCTAATCAAAGTATTTGCGGTTCATCTTGTTCATATAAACGCAAATTCAAACCATCTCTCCCGAAGGTAGTGCAGCTGATCTACAACTTTGCTAATACTCATTCGTCTACCTGGCACTTCGTTCGAACAAGCAACTCCAATGGTATACACCATAACCAAACATTCTTGAAATATGTTATTGCTTTTGGAAAGCCGAGATTGATGACTATAGCGACGTAAATGACTCTCTCTTTCTTGAAGCAAAAAGTTGTCTGTAATTTCTAGCACTCGTTCAGGCAAAGCTTCTGCGACAAACTTATGAAGAGTCAAATTATCTCCGAATGTGTCATCAGTGGGTCTTAACCCTGTGAATATCTCCAACAAGAGTATGCCGTAACTATAGACATCGCCTTCTCTTGAAGCCTCACTTCCCATTGCATACTCTGCCACCCATTTTGATCATAGTGCAAATTAAATTAACGTGTGGATGATCAAATCAAAATGTAATGTATGTAAGACAATAAGAGTTATCATTAGCTACCAAACTTGACCTATGAAGACCCATCGATAATATTTAGGTATATAAACCTTCTTCATTTGAAAGAGAGAGAAAGAGAGATTACCTGGTGGAGTATAACCAATTGTCCCTTTAATTCTTACTGAGTACGTCTGATTAGTTTTATTATCAAGGAATTTCGCCAATCCAAAGTCGCCAACATGTGCGACCATCTTGGCATCTAAGAGGATATTGCTTGGCTTTAGATCACAATGAACAGTGGGGATGAGACATTGGTGATGAAGATAATCTAGTGCTAAAGCAACATCAATAGCAATATTTATTCTCCAAATGAAATTCAACTTTTTCGGAAGCTCATTCCCATAAGATGATGATGCGAATGGGTGTAGCCAACATTTCAAGCTTCCATTGTCCATGAATTCGTAGACTAAAGCCTTAAAATCATTTCCTTGCTGATCATTATAAGAGCAAACTGTTAATATCTTCAAAATATTTCGATGTCTGATATCCTTTGATGCCTCACACTCGACTGTGAAGCTCTCCCGAGCACCTCGGCGGACTAAATGAAGCACCTTCACGGCAACAACCATTCCATTGTCCTCAAGTATTGCTTTGTAAACAGAACCAAAGCTTCCAACACCGATCAAATTTGTCGAAGAAAAATTTCCAGTTGCTTTCAAGAGTGTTTCATAAGATATATTTAGACGTGAGTCATCCATGAAACTTGGAATTGGTTTATCTACTTCCTTCTTCACCCAACAAAGATATCTAAAAGTTACCCATAGAGCCATCGTCCCAAGAACTAAGGAAATAGCAAAAGTCAAAAATTTCGTTATATTGATCCTTTTGTTCTTATGGCTTTTGGAAATGCAGTTGGGGAGGTGAAATTCTGGCAGTCCGCCGCAAAGATCATTATTCCCAAAAACAGAAGTACCGGTGATATTTTTAAAGACTCCTTCACATGGTAGCATCCCTTCAAACTTATTGTACGACAAATTCATAAGTTTTAAGGAATGAAATGCCACTAAGAATTCTGGAATCTGACCTGACAAATTGTTGTGTGAAAGATCTAGTTCTTCAATGCCTCCTAATGATCTAATTGATCGGGGAATTGACCCGTGGAAGAAGTTGCCCCCCATCCTCAGTGATGTCAATGCAATGCAATCACCTAAACTACTTGGGATTTCACCTACCAACAAATTGTTGGAGATGTCCAACACATTCAAAGTTCTCAAGTTGCCCACTTCTATGGGTAAAACCCCGGTCAAATGGTTGCAAGACAAGTCTAGAATTATGGATAATGATGAGAGACCAATAAGCTGTGGGGGTATGGTGCCATTGAGATTGTTGTTAGACAGATTGAGCAACTTAAGAAACTGACAATTTGATAGATTTGAAGGAATTTGCCCATGAAATTTGTTCCCACCAATATAGAGTTCAATTAGCTTGGTTAGATTTCCTAAAAAGGATGGAATAATCCCCCTCAGGTTATTATCACTAAATTGCAGCATCCTTAGGTTTTGTAGATTTGCAAAACTTGAGGGGATAACACCTGAAAGCTGATTGAGATTCATATATAATACTTCCAAGTTGACAATATTCCCGATTTCTTTTGGAATCTCACCAGATATTTGATTTCTGGCTGCAAAAAATTCTTTGATGGTGGATAAATTTCCTAGGCATTCGGGTAACACCCCACCAAACTTGTTCTCGTCGATATTCACGTACTCTAATTTGGTGCTATTAGTTAACGAGCAAAGGAACCTCAAGTCTTCAGGTTTTCCATTTCCGAGTTGATTACCAAAGATTTCAAAGCAACTAAGCTTATACAAATTTTCCAAAGAAGGTACTTTTCCGGAAAATCTATTACTTCCAATTTGAAGCACATCTAGCTTTGTGCAATTCGATATCGAGGGAGAAATCAGCCCCTCAAGTTGGTTCTCGGTAACACTAAAAAATTCAAGATCTTGGAGTTTGAGGCATATGCCTACTGGAAGAGTCCCTTGTATCCAATTGTGTGCAACATCAAATCGAATTAGCGAAGAGAAATTGCGTAAGGAAGACGGAATTGTACCCGACAATCTGTTAAATCCAACATCAATGAATTGCAAGTTTGTCAGGTGGCCTAGAACTTGCGGAATGCTCCCGCCCAAGTTGTTTTGGGTTAAATGAAGGATCTCCAGTGAAGATAGGTTCCCAATGGAGGAAGGCACACTCCCGGTTAGATTGTTAGCATACAAATTCAACTGCCGTAGCTTCAGCAATGCACCGAGCTCTCTAGGAATTCCTCCGGTTAGTTGGTTGTTTCCAAGTGAGAGAACGACCAAGTCTAAGCAACCCGATATGTTTTTGGGAATTTCGCCAACCAACGAGTTGTTGTGCAATCCTAGGATATGCAGGTGGTGCAATTGGCCGACTTGCGGAGGGATTTCACAATAAAAACTATTGCTTTGGAGCTTCATTTCCCTTAGGAAGCTGAGGTTTCCGATATGAGGAGAGATTGATCCAGAGAGTCCATGGGATGACAAGTCTAGGACTGTAACCCTCCGGCGCCTCCAGCCGCATGTAACGCCATGCCACTGGCAAAGCCCAATGCTATTATTCCATGAGTCGAGCGCACCAAAAGGATCTCCGGTTATGCCAACCTTAAATTGGAGAAGCGCGAGTCTGTCTATTTCATTGGTGGCGGAGGAGATTTGGTTAAAACACAGTGCAATAGCAATGCAAAAAAGCAAATGGAATGATTGGAGCTCTGCAAAACCAATGCCTACGAGTTTCATGACTCAGAGCCCAAGGAAGCGGGTAGTTATGAAAGCAAGGCAGGAGGAAACAAGGGGCAGGATCAGTGCTAATGGAAACTGCGGAGAGGTCTGCAAGAAGGTGCCGGTTTCTCGGGACTTCTTTTTAAAGCGCTTCTCTTCTTTTTTCTTTTTGATTCAGTTGTCCATGAAGCGAATTTCCTCTTCTTTTACTTATATTTATGTTTTTTGACTTTGTGGTCCTTAAAGCGCGTTTCTACTTTTTTTCAGGGCTAATGGAAACTGTGAAGAAATTTACAAGAAGGTGCCGGATTTCAGGACAGCTTTTGGAATTGCTTTTCTTCTTAGAAGCGCTTTTTTTTCTTTTTCTTTTTGTAGCGCTTCTCTTCTTTTCGAAGCGCTTTCCTTCTGCCTCTGGAGAAGACTTTGTCTGGACATGGATTTGGGAGGTCCGTGACTTCTCCTGCCAATCCGCGTGACTTCGTGGTTTTGAGGGCCATTTTCTTTTACCCAGATGTGATGAGTCAGTACTTTCTGCTTGGCTTGGTTTTCTCTTTGAAATCTCGACGTACCTCGTCCATGTAGCCATTAAGAAAATAACGGAGGAATTATAGTTAATGATTCTTGTCTATTTAATATTTTTGAACAATAATTGGTTTTAATAGAATGTTTGAAAGGAAAAATTGTTGTTATGATCCGTGGAATAGTCTCCCCTTTACCAACCGAAAAAGCCGTCAATTAGAAACATTGTGCTTCGACGACATTGCTAACGAATTTCTTGTCGCTGTTTCGCTGACGAAATTTCGCCGAAGAGGCCAGTGTGATTAGACCAAAAAGGCAAACATGGTCGTCGGAAACACCCATAATGAATCTGTTTTTTGTTCGGGTCTGGTTTTGTCGTAGCGAATGTTTGAATCTCTCCGACTCTTATCACCTGCCCCACCATTGAAATGTGAACCCATGAGAAAAAACTTTCAAACTCGAAGAAGATAAACCGTGTCTTTGGGTGCGGTGTATTTGCAAAACTTTAATAATTTATTAATAAAATAACTATATACGACAATGACCAACCGTGTTTTTCAATTTACTACAATGAAATGCCGTTTAGAAAACCTTAATTAATTATCTTACGCGTGTATGTTTTTGTATCTCGGTTCACACTTTGCTCGGACACCAATAGCGTTTGCATGAAGCACACGGGATTCGTCCGTTGTAGATTTAAAAAGTACACTGGTTCAATGTTCAATTGTGCTTCAAGAACCTTCTTGGAAAATATGGCTCTTCACGTCTGGACATGATTTAAAAACTTTTGTTCCATCAATCCTGTAATACAAATATGTAAAAGCTATACATCCTATTTAGGAGCTTCAACACATTTTCCCATCCTTTATCTGCCATTGCCGTAGGCAAATAGATCTCTCTTGATCGATACTTTTGTTGGTTATTATGTGAGGGTCACATGTCACTTAAACATTGAGGTTACGATGAGCTTTATATATAGCCACACTCCGCTTGATATTTCAAGTTTTACTTTCGAGTGTCAATAAGGTGATCATGCATGTGTCATGGGTTAGCAATTCTTTGACCGTGGAATAACCTATGTGGCACCTCGTGAGTGGACAACACTAGGCTAGCTTTCGTTCATTAGTTCTTCTAGAGAACAATACAACGAATAGCTTCTTTATATAAGATCGTGCCACGCTCAATTTAGCTTGGGTGTCTAGTCTATTAAGTGAGATAACATTCGACAATTGGTTTCAGCCTACCATAGCTAGGGGTGATCTATTCATAGTCCGGTCTAGTCCCACCTAAGAATCGGGAACCTAACCGATCGAGGATCAGGATTTGGACAGGCTAGTCATGGAATTGGGAATTGGACCGGCCCATTGATTCGGTCCAATTCCTGAGTGGCCAATGAAATCGGTGATAAATCAATTTTCCATCCCCTTTAAAATCAAGCATTTGCTCTTTATTGTAAGCAGATGGGTCTCTCTTGGTTCGGATCAGCGTTGAGGCATGTTAGAATGAACCTCGTTTGGTGGGTTAGTACTGAGGCATACCGATCCAAAGCCTTTCTTGGTGTAAGTTAGTGTCATGATCGGTTGGTTCAGGCCACAAGCCTTGTACCATGCCTGGCATGATATATGATTTTGGAAAGGTAAAGCATGTTACACACATTGCACGGTTCACGCCCTTGGGCCTTGCTTGCATCGGCTAATAAAAATGAAGATAAGAAGCCGATTTATAGTGTTTGTTTGCATGGTCGCATGAGGGAATAATTTTAGTCATCACCCTTGGATTAGGAACGTTGCCCAACTAATTTCGGATGCCCAGTGGATTTCGGGTTATAGCCATTACCCTTGGATTAGGGGATGTTGCTTGATTAATTTTCCCAATGGATTTTCGATGACAGCCGTCACCCTTGGATTAGGGGACATTGCCTGATTAATTTGGGATGTCCAATGGATTTCGGAGGATAGCTATCACCTTGGATTAGGGGATGTTGCTTGGTGGATTCCGGAAGAACCTTGTGAATGGTTGTAATAGTAAATAAACTCTCTAGTGCATGCTCTTTGTTTTAGTATGATGGCTTTAAATTATGTGAGCTTCTTGTTGTGCATGCTCTTTATTATGGTGTGATGGTTTTAAATTGTGCAAGCTTTGAAGGTAAGATGAACTCTTCTCATGCACATAGTTGAGTTGTTGAAGTATTTTTGCTATTGATTTGCCATTGGCATTTGATGCGGTTATGTTCATGTGCTTGTTCAATGGCGAGGCATCCTCCTATTTAAGGATTAGTAAGTTTACTAACTGAATCCTCGACTCACTCTGTTGTTTTTCAATATGGATGCTTGGAAGTCTCACACCATTTTTGGAAACAAAGCTCGCTAGAGGAGCTAAGGTTACCCTGGCCTTTTTGAGCATAGAAGGATAGTAGCTGTAAATGAAAAGGCCCATGTAAAACGGGCTTGTACTAAGGATGTTTTATGAATGGTTGTTGTTTTCTTGGCTTGCTTTTGTTTTTTTTGTACGGTTGATTGATGTATGCTTTTGCATGCTATTAAAGGAAAGATAAAAAGAAATGGGATGGCGATGCGCTTGGGAAGTTACAACAATATCCCCCTGTTGCGACCCTAGAATTAAGGTCGTTACAGTTTTTGGTATTAGAGCGGGTTATTACTTGGAGTGATAAGGTGTGTTGGGAGTCCTAGGCTAGTTAGCTAGGAAAAACACCCTATGCAGGAATTGCTACTTGATTGATTTCTTTTGACTATAGTTTGTGATCCCAAACCCCTTATTGTGTTGTAAAAAGCTTCCTTTGAATTCCCATAGTTGCAATATGAGTACTCAGGAGTAGGTGACCATGAGAGGAAAGTTGACTCAGGTCTAGTCGAGTATAAATTCCTTTAACAGTATAAGCTTAAGTCGAAGATTGCACCAACTCGTGAAGAACTAGTACAGGTTGACAAGAGAAGGAATGAAACTCTCAGAGCTTACGCCCAAAGATAGAGGCCTATGGCCTTTCAAGTTAAACCTCCCCTGACTGAGAAGGAGCTATGCAACTATTTCTACGAGCTTTACCAAATGAATACTTCAACAAGATGTTCAATAACACTTGTCTTAACTTCCTGTCTATGGTTGAATTAGGGAAACGCTCGAAGGGATCATGTGAGATGGTAGACTTATCCCTGTAAGCCATTTTGAGCCTAAAAGGGAGATTTTCTCAAAACAACCATGTCAAGAACAACCTCATAATGAGGAATCATTGGAGGTTTTGGATGAAGATTAGAGTAAAAGATCAAGAAAGATTTTATTGCTTTGACTTGCATCAATCTTCTTGTGATAGCTATAAGTGGATTCTAGCAAAAGTTCAAGATATCCCAAAGTAAGGAAGAGCATTCATTTCGTTATCCCAAACACAATTATCCTTTGCTTAGTCAACTTGAGCCTAATGCAATCTTTTTCGAAACCCAAGTGGTGATTACTTCCCTACAATGAGGCAATGCATGTGATTTATCAATAAAATAAAAGTGTTAGTAAAAGTTCGTAAGACATCTCGACAGTCTTAGGTATTCAAAAGAGAATGGAAATAAAAAAAAAGCTAACAAAAGCAGTGTGCCCGGTAAAAGTAAGGATAAAGCCCATCAAAAGCATGTGTTGTGGAAACATTCATTGTGAGAATAATTTATCATTTAAGAAAAGCAAAGCTCTCATGTCAAAAACATATAGCAAAAGACTCTTGAGATAGGTCAATTCAAGAGTCAAATCATTGAAAATGTTGCATGATGGTAATAATGCTAAGATAATTTCCGACTCTTCAAAACCCTTTCGTTCAAAACATTTCAAGCCTTTTAAGCCTTCCCCAAACCAACATTATAACCCATATTTGAAGCCTCTTTCGATTGGGATGGTTCAAGTCAAAATTAGAATCTTACATGGGAGCTATCGCTAGAAGAAGTGAAAGCAATCCTATCATGTCTATCCTTAAGGTTCTTGACTTGTAAACCCAATGAAGATGTCAATTTAATATTATTTTCTTGGCTTCAAAACAAATACCCTTTGTATAAGCCCATGACCAAGCCTATATTACGGTCCTTGCAAAAGACCTTTTTGATCAATCGATTTGTATTCACTATGAACGTTTTCAAAAGCCTTTAACATAAGTTATGTGAGACTTAAAAAATGAAAATATGCATGTTTCCTGCATCAATGGATGGGAACACTAACTTATTATGAGAGATTGTGAGAAAGATCTTTTTGATTAGGTTATTTCCAATTTGGCTTAACCGTTAGATGGTTAATCAAAGCTTGTTTTGTTGAAACTTCCTCTTAAGGAAATTGATGATTGTTACGAAACAATCGCAAATTCCTTTTTGAAAATGATATCTCCCTAAGTGAGTTTGTTTTTGTTCTACCTTAAACCTCGCCTTAAGTTTTTTGTTTACCTTAAACCTCATCTTCAATTCCTGGTCTATCTTAAACCTCGTCTTTGATTCCTAATCTACCTTAAACCTCACATTCGATTCCCGGTTAGCCTTAAACCTTGCC
>MU090431.1:9709-29358 GCA_014858505.1 Corymbia citriodora subsp. variegata | reverse complement strand
TCTCCTGGGAAACTGCTAACAGGCGTGACTCCAGATGCTGTTTCTGTTCTTCTACATCCATGGATTGCTTCCTTTGTGCTTTTGGGCAGAGCGAGCAAAGCAAAGCCAAAGACAAAGAAAAAAAAGGCTAATAGCCTTTATAGATCCTAGAGATTCTTTCAGCAGAAAATGAACAAGGAGAGAGCTTTGAAGAACATCAGCACACGTTCCTTCCGTGACGGCTGAGTTTCTCTCGTGACATGTAATTTGGCGGATCTTTTGTCCAGTCAAATTCGTTTTGGGTGTCAGATAAGCATACTAGAACCATTGTCATTTGCGACAAGGTAAACCACTGAGCCCAAGGCTACATTTGGTAACCAAATAAAAGATAGGATATGATTAAAATAATCTTATTTATGTATTTAGTCCCTGCCCAATAAGGTCAAATATAAAAGTGATACAGCCTAGATAAAAATGCCCAATGAGGGAGGTGGCATTAAAATTAAAATGCAATGTAATTAATATTCGAATTCCATTTTAAAAGAGAAATTTCAAAGTAGCAACAATATTCATTTTTATTTATTCTTACTTATATATATTATGATTTTTTTTCTATTCTACAATATGTATTATATATATATGTATATGTATGTATGTATATTTAGTATTTATATTTATTACATATTTGAGGTATATTAGTATAAATTATCATTTAATAAAATTTTTATTAAGGAATAATGGGAGGGAATTAAAAAGAAATAAAAAGAGAGGAAACAATAATAAATAAGTATATAAAAATAAAGTCTGCGATTTCTTTATTAGTGAATCACAAGTGATTTTTACATTTTCTATTTGTGCTTTTTTATTCATTTACACTAATATGTCGATCATATTAAATAATGAACATGATGGGATATGAAAATATATAGTTTTATTACTGTTGTTCACTGAATATATGATATAATAAAATTTCTGAATTTCTTACCTTTTGAAAATTGGATAACTCAAGTATCAATTTCGACAATGACCACCGGAAATCCAACATGGTTTATTTTAGGGAAAATGCCCCAAAAATCAAAAATATGCCATTTGCGACAATTTTACCTTGGAACTTTTTTTTTTCGTGTTATCAAAAACCCTAAACTATGCCACTTGGGACAATTTTATCATAATTTTTTTTTTGCGACATCAAAAGCCCGAAATTATGCTACTTTGGACAATTTTACATTGAACTTTTTTTTATGCCACAAAAAATCATAAACTATGCCACTTAAAACACATTTATTCTAAATTCTTTAACTAAAGGTCATTTTTGTCTTTTTACTTTTTACTTTTTTTTTTTTTTCCTTTCTCCCCTTTTTATCGCTGGTAGAGGGAAGCCAGCGAGGGCCACCCTCGCTAGTGGCAGCATTCGGTGATGGTGGCCCTCACCAGGGAGGGACACCCCCGCTGGATTTGGTGGGGGCGACCCTCGCTTGACGTTAGGGAGGGCCGCCCGAGTTGACGATGGCAACCCTTACCTACCAAGGGTGAGGACTGCCCTCACCCAATGATGGGGAGGGCCGCCCTTGCTAGATGCCGGCGGCGGTGAGGGTGGCCCTTGCCAGCTTCTCTCTACTAGCCATGGCAAATGGAAGAGGAAGAAAGGAAGAAAAAAAAAAAGCAAAAAAAGTAAAAAGTAAAAATGCGAAAATGTCCTTCAGTTAAAAAAGTTTGGGGTAAATATGTCCCATGTAGTATAGTTTAAGATTTTTTGTGGCACAAGAAAAAGTTTAGAATAAAATTGTCTTAAGTAACATAATTTGTCGTTTTTAATGATACAAAAATAGTTTAGAGTAAAATTATTCCAAATGGCATAATTGGGGGTTTTTGGTGGCATTTTCCCTTTATTTCAATAATTTCTAACGTCGACATAGCTTGTTGAAATTCCATGTCAGCTTACCTTCATAAAAAAACGACACCATTATGGCCTAAGTTTAATTTTAATATAGATATCAATTAAATAATATTAAAAATGAAAATTTTAAAAAAAGCAGTAGCAGCATAGGCAAGAGAGGCACTTGTGGTCGCCACCCCATCGTCAATGAGGCAGCAACTAGGAGAGAGCAGCGACCCTCTCCCATATCTGGGCAAGGGTTGCCTGCTCTCATCTTGGCCTAGGCGAGGGTTGTTGGCCTTTGCACAGGCGTGACAACCCTCCCCTAGCACTGTCAGACTTTGCCTAAGGTCTAATGGCGTTGGTACCTGCACAAGGGCAAACGACCTTCACCCAGGCCGGGTCAAGGGTGGGCAACCCTTACCTAGATCTAGGAGAGGGTCGTCACCCTCTCCTACTGTCTGGTAAAGGCTTGTTGACCCTCACCCAAGTGCTGACAACTCTCGCGGTCAACAACGTCACCCTACTGGTGATGGGGCGACAGCCATAAGTAGGGAGCCCCTCCCACCTATACTATTGCTTTTTTTTTTTTTTTAATTTCGTTTTTATTATTATTTAATTAACATTTATATAAAAATTTAATTTAAGCCAAAATTGCATCGGTTTGGGCTAATCTAGCCACATTATCGCTCAAAACGACGTGGTTTTCGATTTATTTGGCAGTGGTAATGCCTTAAATGACATCATTTCGACTTCAACTTGGCGGAAAAGTATCACGTCAGTATTTTTGGTGGATTTTCTTATAATTAGCACTTAACTGATCATTTTTACTCCGATTTTGGCATTAAGTGTATTTTTCCGAACTTTTGACACTTAAGTTTATTCATGTCAAATTTTGGCACTTTAGAGGTTCGCATATCCAACTAGAAGATCCCACCAAATGAGACAAATTTTGTATTTTATCTTTTCGATAGATATGATTGGCAAATTCGAATCTTTTTGTGTTGCTTGAATTAGAAAATCAACATGCCAGCGTACATGGAGTATCATTTCTCGGTAACTGTCGATGTTGATGTTTTGGCGGATAATGTTGGCCCTATTTTGTTGCTCGCTAAACTTTGTCTTTACTTTAAGGGTTAATACCGTGAAAAATTAAAACTAATATACTTATGATAAATTTACGCCAAAATAATTTTTTGACAATCAAAATCGTAAATTAATATATTTGTGATAAATTTATCCAAACTAATTTACCCTTTGGTAGTTTCCATGAAATTGGATTAATATCACGAAGATTCACAAAAAATGGTACAAATGTAACAATTGGTGGATAAAATTCAAATTGTTAATCATTAATTGTCACATGTTTTTAAACTCTACAATTTTATCGTAAAATTTAATGAAAATTAATGAATGGTAAATTTATCACTAATTTGAATTTTTTGTGGCATTAATCCTCAAACTTCCGGTTACATCACTGAGAGCGTATATCAAGCTTTTAATTTCGATCTCCAATCAAGTCACTGTTGATTTTCCAACAAATGATGCACTGAAAATCTAATATTTGCTGAAAGATGAATTGAAGGCTTGCCGTCCCATTATGAAGATAATTATAACAGAGTAAAGTTATCACTAACAAAAGTTTTGAATTATGGGTAAACATCGCCAGATTTTGATGATAGCAAAACTTAATTGAGTATTCAATTTCTTTGATTAAGCGTGCAACTATATTTTATTAATATTGGCATAGATAGATTGCGGAGAATTCAGAGGCTGTTAGAGCTGGAAAGAGTAGTAAGTATATCCAAGCCGAACGTCATAAACCTCGCTTTCAATTCCTCTTTCCTAAACTCCCCTTAACATTGCTAGTTTTCTTGCACATAGAAGCAAAGTTTTCCATAAAGGAGTTGATTTTACACTTCTAGTTTTTTTTTACTTATTTGCTTATCTGGGCCTAACTGGGTGGTTGGTTAGAAAATGGACGAAGCGATGCAGGATCGAAAATGGAATGAGAATTCAAGTGACCCAATTGGGAAAAATCAGGAGCTAAGTTACCTGTTTCAAAGTTATAGTGTAAATTTTTGTGATTGTGAACTTAAATTTTCACCCCTCTAAATCGCTTTTAGCATCAAATGTACAAGATCATTACACTTAAACTTCGTCAAGACGGAATAAACACGGTGATTATTATTTGACTAAGCTAATGGAAATTACTAAACAGCCTTAAGATAATACCAGTAAGGTTCTTTTTTAATCTATTCATCATTGAGACGATGATGGCATATCCTGCTAATACAAAAGAAACTTTTCTCATGCGGCTTTATCCACCAACAATTTAAAGATTATAACTTTAACGTTCGCTCACTAATCCTCAAATCAATAGCAAATAAGACTGCTTGTGAATTTCTTTTCTTTTACACTGGCGGTTTATTCTCTCATTTTTCTAATTATCAACCCGAAACATCCTTGCTGTCTCATACCCTGACTGTAAAGGTTTTACCTTCTTTCTAAATTAGAAAAAAAAGGTGTCTGTCTGTCTTTTGCGAGTTGGCACAATAATTCAGGGGAGCTCTCCCTAAGAAGTTAGGGACAAGATGGAAAAGCAACCGTGAAAGATTTAAAAGCAATTGCACATGGGCAATTGTGTTCGTCATGGGAGACGAGATAACATCACACATGGATTAGGAGTTGACGAGTTGAAAGGCACCAAATTATTACAGTAATGTACAAATCATATTTTAACATTGTTGTAATTATGATAAGTTAATGGATCAACGAAAGTGGGCAAAACGAGATACTTAATTTTCGTTCACATATCTCATTAATTCATTTGTTTCTTGAGTTTATGTATCTTTTGAATTCGTGTGTCTATTTAATTCTTGGTTCATGTACCTTTTAGATTCTTGTATCTATTTAATTTATGGTTCATGAACCATTTCTGTACATGAATTCAAAAACTATATAAATAGACTTCAAAATCTTGATTCCAAAAAGAAGAAAAAAAAACACCCACATCTCATCTCTTCGAAATTTTTTTTTTTCAAAGTGTGCTGGTTAGAGTTCTGTTCATATAGTGCTATACCAATAGGTTTAAGGTATTGTATTATTGTATTTTGGGAGGTGAAGTTCATGAAGCTGCTTAATACTGTCGGTAGAAATTAATTGTCTTAACGAGATTTGGTTAGCCGTACTTCACCTCCAATTACTTGTTTATTTTGTTATCCCTTAATGAGATTCGGTTAGTCGTATTTCACTTGCAAAATTAATTGTCTTAACGAGATTCGGTTAGCCATACTTCACCTCCAATTACTTATTTATTTTGTTATCCCTTAATGAGATTCAGTTAACCGTATTTCATTTGCAATTACTTGTTTATTTTGTTATCCCTCTTACAACAATAGTGTTACGTATTCTTCCCCCGGTACATCTTCTTCCTCTTCTTTCTTCTATATTTTTCAACTAACATACACACAAAATTAGATACCTTGACACAGCATATTAATAGGTCATATCATCATTGGTCAAGTTAAGCGAGTTGAACATTTTTGACATCTTCTTCTTTCTTCTATATTTTTCAACAAACATACACGCACAAAATTAAATACCTTGACACAGCATATTAATAGGTCATATCATCATTGGTCAAGTTAAGCGAGTTGAACATAAGGAAAAGAAATAAAGAGTCAGATTTTCTCATTACCTAGTCGGGATCAAATCGGGTTCTAGCATACTAGAAGTTATCATGCGTGCACACCCTAGAACAGCTAAATTTCTGCGCGTGAAATTAATCTTTTTTGTTTGACGAGCAAGACATGTCCTCATGTCCTATCATCTTATATTTTTTTAGTCAAAATCTCATATCAATAGCATAAATCAACACCCATCAAGCCCACAAAAGTTTACTATTATTGCACACGATTAATATAAACTCGAATTCTCAATCTCCAATCTTGCATATATGGATTTTCTGAGTTGCGTCGTTTGATATTTTGTCCCTGATTCAGACCTCATAGAAGTTTTCTCTGCATTTTGAAATATTAAGAACTAGTAGCATGGCTATGCTACTACTAGTCAAATGAAAGTACGTGACCATAGTTCAAACAAGCATTTGGCCATAGTTCAAACAGGAACTGGACTTTTCTTTCGAACAAAGGGTGTATGGAGGTGGAACTACAAAAGAAACAAAGTACGAGTTACAAAAGCTTAAGATAAAAGTACAAGCTGCGAAAGCTTCGAACCTGAAGTTGTAAGTGTCTTTGAATTGAAAAATATTTTTAACGATTGTTTACATCACGTATTAAAAATGAATGAAATATATAAATTTTTATTTATAATGAAACATTTCAACCGATTAACCTTCCTAAGCAATTTAAATGATAATTTTTTTTTGGGAAGGGCTGGCCTTATTTGGGTGAGGTCGCACCTATCGGCTACAAGAGAGGGCTGGCCTCGGCTGGCTGAGGGCAAATATCGGCCGTCCAGGCACAGCCAAGCAAGGCCTCTCTTGCCAGGTCTAGTGAGGTCAATCCTTGCCCAAGTCGGAGCCCTAGTTGGGCTGTGCCTGGCTTGAGCAAGGGTTGGCCTCGCCAAGCCTTGCTTGGGTGAGGGTGAGCCCCAACGAGCTCCATTTGGGTGACGGCGAACCTTTTGAGCCTCACCTTAGCCTAGGCAAGGGTCGGCTTCCTTGGTGCAAGACCAACCTCGCCAAATCTGGCAAAATGGGCCTCACTTGTTTGCGCCTAGATGGCCAACATTCGCCCTTGGCTGGCCCTTGCCTATGGCTGGTGAGTGCGACCTCACTGGCTAGGGCTATCGGAAAGAGAAGAGGAAGAGAAGGGGGAAGAAGAAAAAGAAAAAAGAAAAAAAATCATTTTTAAAAAATTGAATAAATTCAAAAAATATTAAAATATTATTAAAAATGTTTACATTAATGTTGGTCGTGCCATGTCAGTCGGTTGGTGTCTACATTAGCAATTTCCAACCTAAATTAATTAAATGAGTTGAATTGATACTAATGCTAAAAAAAATTTATGATTTAATTGATTCAATTGAAAGGTTTAGCATTGAATTGGTACCAATGCAATAGCTTTAAGATGTTTTTGATACCTTCCCCTTTAGGCATGAAGCATACCGTTTCTCTGAAAATCGGGTGGTCCTTTTATCTCGGTTCCTTCATATCTCCTCATTTGCTAGCTACATGCCCCCATTTTGTCACCTGTTATTGGCGTGCAGGAAGATTTAAGAGTGAACACTACCTTTCACTCTTGGTGATGGCATCACGCTCAACTAGGAGGTGATCCTTTCATCGATATGAGATTGGCCCCACATTGACTTTGTCTACCCATGTAAGTTTTGTTAAATAAAAACAATAAAAAAAAGATGTCCTTTTTCAAGCGAATCGAGCTTAATTTGGGACTGACACCACCATTTCCTCAAGGACCCATTTGGAGGTGACTTAGGCCCCATTTGATTTGGCATTCTAAGGGACTTTGAGGCCTTTCTCAAAGCCCCTTCAAGAAAATATAAAGCATTTGATAAGGTTTTTTTGGACTCTCTTGACCAAATGTCAGCATTAGAAATGTTGAAAGCCTAATGCAAACTTGAGAGGTTTTGGGCTTTCAGCATTTGGAGAATGCAAGTCCCTATTCATCTATTACTACTCATGCTTTTCTTCATGTGCACCAAAGAGCCGCCGAAGGCCAATGACCACTACTGAGGGGCCATCGGAGGCCAATGACCAAGTTTGCATGACCTAGGGCATTGCCACAACCTCAGGTGATGCCTTGGGCCATGTGACCTTAGGTGGCAGCACTTGGGTCTCGTGACCCAACCAAGGCTATTAATTGTCGTGCTTGGGTTGCACAGCTAGATATGGCCATGGCAGAGCCCAGGCGCGTGGCCATAATTGACCATCGCCCTTAGGTTGTTTGACCTAAGGCTGCGCTTAGGTCGCATGACCCTAGGAAGGTTGCTCGGTAGCTAGATTTGGTGGTTGTGCCTAGGTTGCATGACCAAATCTAGCAGTCACACCTGGGTCGTGTGACCTCAAGCCCTTGCACCTGAGGTGGTGTGACCTCAATGTGCCTTGCCTGAGATTGCCTGACCTTAGGCAAGGTTGCAACCTCGGGCAAGATTGCCGGTTGTGGAGCTTCGCCAAATTGATTTTTTTGTTTTGTTTTAAAATAATAATAATAAAAGCTCTTTGCAAATGTGATTTTACCAAACCACATTTAAGCCAATACTATTTCCCAATGTACTTTAGAGTTATAATTTGCTAAAAACTATAGTATTCAAGATAACCTTATCATCCCAAAAGTATAAGCATTTTCTCAAAGTCATTTCCCCAAATTCGAACCAAATTAGCCCTTAGTCTATGTCATGATATCAAGTTTAAAGCATCTGCATCAAACACATCAACATATGTTGAATCATCTGCATTAAACACAACAACATATGTTAGCATCTTTGTTCTCCATCGTCACTTATCAAATCGAATCTTGGAGGCGAGAATATTCCATTTAGTCTTGTGAAGACCAAATTAACATTAGTATGGCTCAATTAAATTGAGTTGCACTTGGTTTGCACAAAAAATTGCTTCTTTAAGCAACTATAATTTAGGGCCTTATTCCTCAACCAAATCATCGGAATTTGTCATGCAACTCTTGTGCATTCCATAGTCATAATAGGTTCTTTTTTGAAGATCTACCGAGAAATTTCACTTTCATAAATTTTGGAGAGATTGTGTAGAAGCCTAACCTTCAAAGAGATTTCATCACAGGACTAATTTGGTGTAATTCAACATGTCCTTAGCATACTAACTTGTGGATCACCTACTTCATACCTCCTCCAAGGCAAGGCAATCAACTTCTGAGAAGAATTAGCAATTGTTATAACTTTGCCATGTCAACATTTTTTATGTCAAGTTGGACAAGGTTAACATAAGTATTTGACTGTACCAATTTTAATTATTTTATGATTTGATTGCACTTTTTGAAAGTTTTAGAATTCAAAACACTTTAGGATTTCCGGTACACTTATCCTTAAAGAAACAAATCAAATCAAACATTGTAAATTGATAGAGGTCATAATTTCTGTCAGGACCATTACAAAACAATGACTTTGAATATTTTAAAATTGTCAAAATATTCAACATTGCCCCTTTTAAGTTCCAACCTATATGTAAAAAAAGGTTCCACCTATATAAAACCCGTTTTGATAGTCTTGGCATCCATCAGTTTATCATCAAGGCTCCATGTGTTTGAAATGGTCCAATTTGGGGAGGAATGCACATACAGGATTTACAGTTTTAGCCGCTACTAAATTGAGGACTTAAAGAATATATTTTAATCCATTGATGTCTTAAGGTTGTAAGGAGAATGAATAGCATCGGTATGACCCCATTATATAGCTACCAGAGGTAATAGGAGAAGTTAATTGGAGAAAGAGATTGTTAAAAAAATTAAGAGATAAGTATATTGTAAGTTTTAAAACTTATCATGAAAGTGCAATTGAGTTCTAAAACTTTCAAAAAGTGCAATTAAATCCTAAAACTTGTCATGAAAGTGTAACCGAGTTCTAAAATTTTCAAAAAGTTCAACCAAATCCTAAAATTTGTCATAAAAGTCCAATTGAATTTTAAAACTTTCAAAAAGTACTATCAAAAGAAGGACTTGATTTGATCAATTTAATAAGTTTTATAACTTAATTATATTTTTCGAAGGTTTTATGACTTAATCGCATTCTTTGAAAGTTTTAAAACTAAATTGGATTTTGTTGACAAGTTTTATAACTTCTAATGTACTTATCCCAAAAACTAGTATAATTCTTATCAAAGTGAATTGCATACTTAAGATTTACAATATGTTTTGTAGGTACCTTATATGTCCTAGGACTGCATACGCCCAGCTCAATTAATTCTCGTGAATGCATGCAAAATGTAACATCGACATGCTTTGTAGAAAGATTCATTAATGGGGCGTACCTACCGAAAGACTACTTTGAGTTGGAGAGATGAGGTTTGAATTCAAGATGGCTCTCATATTTAGCGTATAAGGGTCTGTTTGGCAACTTGCCAATTTTTCTATTTTTCTGTTCTTTTGTTTCTTGGAATAGAAAAGGAACAGAAATCCGTTTGGTAACACCAACTGATTTTTCTATTCCCGGGAATAGAAAGTTGTTCATGGGAATAAATTTGGAGTAGAAATGAGAAGTAGCAAAAACTAGCTTCTTATTTCTGGGAACAATTTCTAGAAACTATTTCTTGAAGACTTCTCACCGTTTATAACACGCGGCCACCCACCCACCGCCGGTCGCCACCTGCCGGTCGCCGGTCGCTGGTCGTCGGTCGCCGGTCGCTGGTTGTCGGCCGTCGATCTCCGGCACTTGTCGCCGGCCGACTGCTGATTGCCATCCTTCGCCCTACAGCTGGCGACCGGCGGCGGCGGCGACCGGCGGCTGGTGATCGGCGACCAGCGGGCGGGGGTGGTGACCGGCGGGGGTGGGGTGCAGATGGCGACCGGGGGCGGCGGCCGATGGGCAGGGGCCGCCAACCGACGGCCAGCCACCGAACGTCAGTTAGTGGCCGTGGTCGCCGGTCACTGGCGGCCCCTGCCCACCGGCCGCTAGTCGCCGGTCGCCGGCCGCCGCCCCCGGTCGCCATCTGCACCCCACCGCCACCGGTCACCACCCCCGCCCGCCGGTCGCCGCCACTATCAAGGAAGAAAAAAATAAAAAAATTTTGTCAATACCAAACGCGTTTCTGTTCTTTTTCTATTCCGAGAACAAGAAATTTTTATAGTTACCAAACGCTCCATTTTACTCGGAAATTATTCCAGGAAGTAGAAATAGAAAAGAACTATTTCTCAAAAGAAACTGTTCCCAGAAGTAGAAATGTTACCAAACGCACCCTAAGCTACTCAGAACAATTCCTTGGAAATTCCACTTTTTTCTATTTGGAGTGGACAGTGATAAATTGCCACCTAGTTGGCTAAATTTCGCGTCTTCCATTTCTCTGGCAGACATGATTATACGTATTTTGGCCAACGACAGTGTATAAAAGATTCGCAAAGCACCCGACTAATCTCGTCCCCATGCTTAAAGTAGCTCGAGCAATAAAAGAATACATGAGTCCATGCTTTTTGGAAAAAAATTGTCAACAAAGTCTTAAAATTATTACATTGATGTTAATTTAGTCTTAAATATTTTAATTATACCGATTTTGTCATAAACCTTTTGAATTTGTGCGAATTTATTTTTTGCAATTAATTTTAATTAGATATTATTGACGTTGACACTTACTAGTTTACATGACGCCATTGATGTTGATGCAAAATTTTTTTAATAATATTTTAATATTTTTTTGGATTTTTTCCTTTAATTTTTTTTTCTTTTGCCTTTCTTCTTCCTTTTACTAGTGACAAATGTGATGGTTAGCCATTGGATATGGTCGTGGGGGTAGGCCTCGCCTCGGTGAGGTTGTTGTCACCTATCACTAGCAAGGCCCAGGGCAAAGGGTGAACCCAACAAAGACATGGTGAGATTGGCCATCACCAAGGCTAGGGTGGCCTTGTCAAGCGTGGACTCCATCTTAGTGAGGCCACCTTGGCCTGGATGAGGGTTAGCGTTGCTAAATTTGGCATTGGCCTAACTTTCACCCAGTCAAGACTAGCTTGCCCCATCCTGGCCAATGGCAAGTCACTAGCCAAAAAAGAAGAAAGGCACAATGATAAAAAAAATAAAAAAAATAAAAAATATTATAACATTATTAAAAATTATATACGCCAGAGTCAACCATACCATACCATATAAATTGATTAGCATCTATGTTAGTAATATCTGATTAAAATTAATTAAAATGATTAAATTGATATTATATTAAAAAATTTAAAACTAAATTGATACTCATAAGCAGGCTTAAGACATTTTTTTCATATTCTTTGACAGGATATGTATCGAGATGATATCCGCAACGTCATGAGGCATCGGATTTTCTCATCAACATAATAAATCCGGGCACGACATTCGAGCGACACGTGAACATTCGTGGGGTTCTAGAACGGCCTATGATGATGGGCCATCTCGTCCTACCATATTCTAACAAGACAAAAAGGGTTCACGGGTGCTCAACAACAGAGGCCACCCCCCTGCTCTAATTTCACGAGAAGCCCTTCAATCATTTGTTTACTTTATCCCCTCCAAAACCTCACGCCGGACGAACGCCGGATGCGCGTGCTTCGAACTTGCCGATTCGCTTGGCCCAGATTCGATCCGACCTCCCCATCATTCAACTGCTGCGACTCCCACTCTCCATTCGGTCGGGTGAACCGAATCCTCTGGCGACGAAATCTATATTCTGAGGTCACCAATCAATCATAGGACCTTCTTCTGCATTGTAATAGATTTCGTGTCCACGTTCCATCTTGTGGGGGAGGCATTTCTAAAGCCATGGTCACGAGACTCCATAAGATGTGATGTAGAAACATGCGATGTCCCAAACAAGATGTCGCGCGCATTTGTGTATCCATATCGTTGCTATGTTGCCGGATTTACTGTCGCATAAGCCCTTAAAATAACAAGTTATGTGGTGTCATGGTACCTTGAAATTGGGTGATAAGGTTTCACAGTACCATGAGGGTTACCATATGCTTCAGTTCATGACGCTGTTTATAACCCAGGTCCGCCTTCGAGGAATAGACGTTGGTGTGTATGAGATTTGAGATATAGGGTACGAGTTCAATTTCCTCAACATCCAATGCGACACAATCTCATGTTGGAGCCACCCATTAAGGTTTCAGAGATTACGGCTGGTTCGCTCGTCTTATCTGATTCGTGGGGTCCATAAAATATTTCACGGGTCAGTGGCTTACATATCTTGGACGGGTTTTCTCATAGCGAAAGATCCGAAACCATTCGGTCCCAAAGATAAGTATCATTATTGCAAAAAATTTGTAACAATGGGTATGAAAATTACTCAGAAATAATTGATATTGGAATTATGTTCGCAAGACCCTTTCTTGGTATCTATATAAAGCCAGAAGTGTGGAGCTCTGCAGCACTTCCACACTCGTTCCCATCCCAAAGAACAAAACCATGGGCAGTCACTACTCACTCTTTCTATTCCTTGTACTCCTCACGAGCAGCAGCCGCAGCAGCATCAGCATCGGCAGAATCTCTGCCGTCTCGGCCGCTCCCTATCTCTCGCCGGAGCTCCAGGCCGAACTGCTGTCGTCGAAGCCGGACAACGCGACGATATACAGGGTGTCCAAGCAGCTCTGCTGGAACTGCATCGGCGAGTCCCTCAACTTCCTGTTCGCCCACAACCTCGTGCGCGCCGCCAAGTGGGAGCTCCCCTTGATGTGGGACTTCGAGCTCGAGCGGTACGTTAAATTCGATGTCGTTCTGTTGTTCTGTCGAAACCATAGCGACTGTGGCGGCTCGCGTCTCACGTCGGTCGGATGAGAGGAGGATCGTGAACGTGACGTTGATCATAAGCGAAAGATCGGCTTCAGAAGGCCGTCGCTTGAATGCCTTTACCCCTTTTGAAAGCCTGGCTGACACTCTTGTTCTGTTCATTCCTTAGCCACTTGAGTCTTGGTGATTTTTATCCGAATATGTGCTGTACCTTATACAAACTTTATGTGAATTTCATGTGTCTCGCCCTAACTTAGATATTGCGTACTTACATCAAATAGGCATTTACAGTTTGTTGCATCACTTGATAATTCAATTTTCTAAACCAATCTCGGTATCCATCATAGGAATCTTTTACATACATACATAAACTTTTTTGTACAATGAGGAAGCATCACATTTATCACTAGCACATGTACTATAAACTTTATGGACCACATAGAAAACGAGCGAAAAATAGGACAGCTAGTCCAAATAGGACATTGTTGGCACTTGATGATCTGGGTAACTAAATTTGTGCGGTGTGCATAGTCTGCATAGGTACGGCGCCGTTTCTTAATTATTCATAAATACACAAATTGGTAGAAACTTTAGTGAACGAATTAGAAATTCTAATGGGAAATGAATTAGGAAAATCTCAAATTTAGATAAGGTTCAAGCTACTATGCTATATCTTTCCCATGGAAGCCGACAACTAATGTGACTTGCTAGGGAGAAAGGTACGCGAGGTGGTGGGCCGGCCAGAGGAAGTCGGACTGCAAGGCGGAGCATTCGTTCCCGGAAGACGGGTTCAAGCTAGGAGAGAACATCTACTGGGGGAGCGGCTCGTCGTGGACGCCGAGCGACGCGGTGGGCGCCTGGGCGGCGGAGGAGAAGTACTACACGTACGCGACCAACACGTGCGAGGAAGGCCAAGTGTGCGGCCACTACACGCAGATTGTCTGGAAGACGACGAGGCGGCTCGGGTGCGCCCGCGTGGTCTGCGACGGCGGGGACGTGTTCATGACTTGCAACTACGACCCGGTGGGGAACTATGTCGGGCAGCGACCATATTGAATGTCTCTAATTCCGGAATGCTTATCAGCGGTCCAACATCACCTATTGATAGACACTACATGTACTATACAAATATGTGATAGAGCTATATAGATTTGGCTAAGACTTTGCTGCTCTCGACATCGACAAAAACGACATATATAATTTATATCTTTTTTATCTTTAACATGGTACGAACTTTCGACTTGGCAACTGACCCCATTCATATATATCGGGTAGAGATATCGGATCTATGTACATGAGAAATATTATCTACATGATTTTCTTTATACAAGCGCTCTCTCGAGACGATGATGTACAAGCCGATTGTCGTTATAATGATGTACAGCATTAATTTAATGGGCTAGCACAACATTTGCGTATTTGAATTTTGACAGATATGAAATAAGCCTATTTAATTAAGAACTTAATACACGAACCAACCTCTCTCTATCTCTGAACTGATCTGAAACAAACTCAGCGTACAAACCGCAACTGCTCAGAAAATGGCGGATCTTGGAATCGAAAACGGGTGAAGACGATCAGATCTTCTTTCTGCCGAATCTCTCTCTATCTCTGCGCATGGCAAGGGGGCAGGATCGTTCGAAATTTGGAGAAGACGAGGAGGCTTTATCCTCGTTTTTTCGATGGTTTAAAACTGTTCTCAGTCGTGTTCGACTCTCGTGAGCAGTTCCGCTGCCACAGCTAGCCATGGCTATCTGCGGACGCTCCGGCGGTGTTCAGCAAGCCCCACCACGATGAGATTCCTGCAATGCCTCCCGCAGCAAGTTCCGGTGACCGTCTGGTGAACTCGAAAGCCTTCTCCGGCAGCGCCTCCTGATTGAAAATCGCCTAACTGCTTCGCTGCTGCATCTTGATTTGTCATTGCAGGTTTCTCCTGTGTTCCAGTTTAGTACGCCCGTGAAGCCTCGCCATTGCTTCGCAGTCGCGGCTGCACCCCCTCGCTGTGTTTGCAGAGCCGCCCGTCATTGCTCTCGGCCACACCCTTTCGCTGGCCCCCGTTCGAGTCCACGGCCGCAACCTTATTTTGTTTTGCCTCTTTTTTTTTTTTTGGCAAAGGTATATTTTGTTTTGCCTCTTGGTGTCTGCAAAACCCCAATTCAAGGTAAAGCTAACGTTTCTCAAATGTGTGTTGACTAGCACAGATAGATCTGATTTATCTGAATAATCCCATAAGCATTAACCATGAACGAGATTGCTATAGCTTCCATAAACAGGTCACAATGCCATATCATGTTCTTTAATAAACAGTGTTCTTTAATATCATATGATGTTGTCTGCTTGTTAAAAGTTTATACAAGTCAATCATCTTAGCGTGAATCTCGCTCTTATTCGAATGCCATTAATTGTCTTATCGAGATAGATCGTTACGCAATGACCATGTTAGAATCCATTACTTTTGCGACCTAAAGAACTCGAACAGTTTGTTTCATGGGACAAAGTATTGGCTAGAAGTTAGAACAAGATTGAATTGCGAAATGATTTGCTCTTTCTACCGTCTCTGTCGTGTAATGTCTTTGTCCTGCTTTCAGACGGAGATCTCTGGTTCCTGCCAAGGCCAAGCCTTCTTTATCAGTCTTGATTTTGGTTACATTCAGTGGAAGCTTCTCCATCGTATACAGGGATTACTGCAACAAGATTAAAGTTATGTTCTCTCTCATCTCTGACTTTCGTTTTTCGATTCAGTCAATGGGATTGATCCTCGGTCCTTTCCTGAATTTCCAGAGGTTTCTTCGTCAATTTTCCTTCTCTGTTGCCCCCCCCCCCCCCCCCCCCCCACCAAAATTTACCACTGGTTGACACGGTCGCCTCTTCGGAGACTCATTGATCGCGCCTCTGTTTTATTCTGTTTTCTTATCAGACTGCAAAGAGCTCGGCTCCTGCTCGCATCTTCATCACCAGTGATGATGCCTCCATGACATTGGTTCTTAGTTTGATCATCCTTTGAAATTAGCATCTGCATCTTCAAGGTCAGTACATCTATACTTTGTTCTTGAAGAAACAAAGACAAGAAATCTTAATCACTGATTCTCTGAAGGTCGTCTGCCATTGAGTTCCTGTTTGTGATTTGAACATGTTTCATTACATATGTGATGATTAGAATATGGATTATGGCTTTGATGAGTTCCCTGCTTGATGAAGAATTTTTATGATGCTAAGTTTTTGAAGCTAGAACAATGATGGACAAAGTTAGGTGAATGATGAACAAAGCAAAGATTTGATCATCTCTCTGTTGGATATTTGAAAGAAAGTATAGATGAACGAGGCAAGGGGAAACCAAGCCAAGTATGAGATCGTGTTCTGAAGGTGATGGGCTGAGAGAGAGACCGAAAGAAGGAAAATAAAAGAAAGAGAATAATAAAAAATTAAAAAATATATTTAAAAATTAAGAAGAGAGGAAGAGAAATTTTAGGTGCGCAATATGTGTTTGCCTGTAAAAGAATAATAAAAAGGGTAAAAAGAAATTCAAGGGAATAAAAAATCATAAAACAATAAAATAAAAACCTTGTCCATAAATATTTCAAAGTGAGCGGCTAGCATGATCATCCACTGCAAAATAACAGTGGAAAGGTTTAAGGATAATCACAAATCCTTTTGGAGATAACCGATTTTTTTTTTTTGACTCTATTTTTCCTTATCACAAGCTCAAATTTAGAGATAAAATGAGAAGAGGGTTCATAGAATCAATTTTCTTGAATATGAAGAAAGAAAAAATAAACTAAATACCACAATATGAATAATTATAAGTAGAAAATTATTGTAATTTTTGAAAAAATCATTAATGTCATTACAAAAAATTATTAAATTTAAAAAATGAATTTTTTTTTTGAAACCTTAGCTTCACAATATATAACGAAATTATTGAGCAATGAAATAGCTCATCATTCTTTTCTTTGAAACCAAATTGCTCTTAAAGGACTCTCTGATGATCTAAAATTAAGATTAGTATTATCGATTATGTATAAAACACATGAAGTAAAGAAAATATCAAAATAAGAATAATGAATTAGTAGAAATTCAAAAAAAAAAATAGTGAAAAAATGCATTTTCCATAAAAAAAAAAGCCATAAGAAGAGAATGATTTTCTTGTCTTATTTAAAGAAACAAATTCAAAGTGATAATTTTCAAGAAAAATGATTCAGTGGGCTGTATTTTGATCTTGTCTCTAAAATTTGAGGTTGCAATAAGGAACATAGAAGTCAAGAGAAGAGGAAAGGAAACATAGAGTTGATAATTAGACCGGTTCGGGAAGTCCACCCATTTCCTCCAAAAGCATATGTGGCTGGCCTTTGACCGTTCCACTATTATTCTCCAATGGATAGTTACGCAAGCTTTTTCCGATTTCAAATTATTGTGGATATCTCAAAGCTCATCAATGCCTTTAATAAATCCCACCTACCAAATTTCCATCAAATGATCCATAAATATGTCAAATTCTTCATGAAACAATGCTCCACACAGAAAGCACAAAATTTAATTATCTCCATTTAAAACCTCAAAATAGACTTTTAGAAAATCAAGCCCTTCATCCACGCCTTGAATTTTGATAATGGGTCATATTCGCAAACCCCGAATACGCCTCTTCAAAGGCGAATGTTGTCCTTCTTCTCAAAAGTCCTTCCCACTTTATCAACCAACAGTGGAAGACCAACACACTTTCCAATCATGAGTAAATCAAAATTTCATATGGAAAACTCGCCTTAATCCTTAGCTAGAAGTCCTTACAGAAAAAGTGTATTCAACATGCATGGCGCAAGCACTGCATGTGCACCACATGCACGACACATTTATGGCACAAGCACGATACAAAGAAATTTTGGCGAAGCCAAGGAAAAGAGAGTGTGGCTGAACTACATAATGGGTCCGGGCTCAAATGGGCGAAAAGGAGTCCTGGCCATTTTATCAAAGACTTTTCATTCTTAAGGGAATTGAATTCCGTGGGAAACTTTAATCACCTTGTTTTTGTTGGAAAATTCATGGTAGTAATTATTTTTTGTCCTCATCCACTGTAGCATACATCACCCGATTCATATCCTGTGTAATTACTCTAAATACCCTGATAAAGGCATCCATTTTCACCATATACCCCCTTGCCTTATAATCATTTCCCTAACTACCCCTTTCTGCTGTCTCCGTCGCATAACTATCGACCCCATTGCTTTTTCTTGCATCTCCATCTCCCTTGCGGCAGATTTCCCCCAGTTGTATTTACCGAAAAGCTGGCCCATCTCGTCCACCGTCCATCTCTACAATTCCGGCATCATCGTGTTGATGGTGATTGCTTTTTACAGCCATAAGAATGTCATGGTCACCATGAACAATAATAAGGCCCTGTTGATAGTGATTGCTTTTTATAGCCATCAGAATGTCATCGATGACACTCTACTGATCAGTTGGTTCACAGTGACGTTGATTGCACATGCAACCTCAGCGGGAAGATTTCCGAGCTGTACACTGCTCTGATGGGCTCTATTCAGATGTAGAAGAAAGTCACATAGGACCATAGTGAGGTGATACATATGGCCACTACTCCTACTCACATGAGCTTCATGTGATTGTGGTTGACGATGGTGAGGGCGAGCAAGAAGGTCATCTCGCCGTACTGCACTGCGGAAATGGTTGCCTCTCGACTTGATCAAGGAGGAAGGTTGTGACAAGAATGAACATTGTCTTTATGAAGTCGAATGCAATAGTTGTGAGGAGCTTTTTGTCAAAGGAGGCCTTCTCCAAGATGCGAGGGCTGTAGAGGATGTTGGCATTGATACCAGAGGCGTTTTGGAAAAAGTGGATCCTAATGGTGTAAACAAGCATGTGGTGGATGGATGGGGTTGGGTGGAGGAGGAGATCCCGCTACATGCCCTCTTTGATGCTTCGCTTGGTGACCTTGATAATGTCATCTTGAACTTGTCAAGAATTTTGATAATGAATGTCTCTGGAATGTCATTAACGATCTCATTCACCTCTTGACAAGAGGTCACCAATAGGAGAAATAAGGAGCATGTGTGGCAGAATCTCATCCTTCACTTGACGACATCTATCACATGATCATTTGCGTCATTAGGATCTATTTCTTTGGCATCAATGCCATCGTCTTCTACAGGCCTTGTATTTTTGAGAAGGCCGACATCACCTCCTTTGACAAAAAGCTCCCAATGACCATTGCAATTAGCTTTTGAAAATACAATGTTCATCATTGTGACCACTCCTTGACCGAATTGGAAGGCGGCCATTGCTGCTGAGCAGTGTCAGGAAGATGATTTTCTCACTCACCTCCCTCGGAATGTACCTCACCATCATCGACCACAATTGCATGGAACTCAAGTGGGCG
>MU090430.1:31318-47169 GCA_014858505.1 Corymbia citriodora subsp. variegata | reverse complement strand
TACCCCACTAAGCTTTCCTTCCAAAGAGAATCAGCAGCTTCTAGTATTTCTTCCGAGAAGTGCACAACATCATCATCTATATCAGCAGGTGGAATATATGACAATGAATAACCGGTGGTGGCAGATTTAGCCACGTTCGCCCAAGAGCGGACTGTTGAGGACGAGGGTCCTCTTTGCTGGGGCAATGCCGGCAGATTTCTATTTGCCATGGCCATGTCTTGGCCCTGCTGAGCTCCAGCTACACCCAGACCAAGAGAAGGGCCTACCCGAACAGCAGAGACACCCCCCCCCCAACACCAGAATCCAAGCTAGCAGGACCTTGAGCTACCCGTTTTTCTCTTGCCGGACATTCACGGGACTGAGGTCTGGCGTTCGGCGGTCTACTCTGACTGCGAGCACGACCTCCGCCCATCCTATGTTGGCTATTACTAGCTAGCGACTCAATCACATGTGCATTTGCAGATCTAACAGAAATTCCAGCAGAGTCCATGGAAAGAAAATCGAAAGGAGCCCTAGCATTTCACAGCGAAATGCTGGAAGATACGGGCTTACCAGGGGAAAATCAAGATGGAGGAAGCGAGGGCCAAGTATGCTCTACATCTTCTCCGATTCGCATCCACAATTGTCGCCGGAGGCCGCTCGAACGAAGGTGTCCTGTGACCGGAGCTACAGTAACCAGGGGAGAAGCTCGGGAGCAGAGCAGAGTTGGGAAAGCGTTTTTCTTGATTAGAGTTGGCTGCCTATGGATGAAATTTTCATGTCTTCAAAAATTAAATATGTTAATAAGAGAGCCTTAGACGGTAATGTTTTTTTGCATGTATTCTATGGAGAAATGCTTGGCCAATTTCAATTGAGAGTTGTTGCTATTATACACGTTTTAAAATACAAAGACAATTCTATGATACATAAGCTCTCCGTGTATAAGCTCTACGGATAATAACAACTCTGGATTGAAATTGGCCAACATTTATTTTGCTTTTAAATTTTTTTGGCGAACAATGATCTTTCCCGTGAGCCCTTCACACTCAATCGATCCTAAAACTCAAATGAGGTAAGAAATTTCGAGCAGAGATTCAAGGAAAGAGACGAACTTGGCCCTTTCTTGTTGATGTAGAAACCCAAAATCCCAAACACAACTCAGAAGTAATAAAAAGACAAAATTTTGAAGAATCATTACCCATCTCCTCTCTCGTGCAGAGAAGAGAATCCAGAATTTTGCAGTGCAAAATCAAAGACGAACACAGCTCGAACAAGGAAAAGGGGCTTCAAAAGAAACCACCGCAAAACACAAGGAACTGATTCAACAAGACAATCAGATCCGGGAAAAAAATAAAAATTAAGGGCAGAAATTGTTGGAAGATAGCAAGACTCAGATTCGCCTTCGATCAGACAACTGAAAAGAACCTCGCCATGGTTGCGACCGGTTCTGGCCGCCCCGCCAAGATACGGCCGGTTCTCGGTGTCTGCCGCTTTCATTTTCTCTCTCCTCCTTATGCATGCGAATCATCACAGCCTCTTTCTTGCTTGTTTCTTTACAAACGTTCTCGTTCTTTTTCATGGTGGAATCCGGAATCAAGCCGAGCGGTGGTCGTCGGGCGTGACGCGGCGGAGGGAGCAAGGGTCGTGCGCTGTGCGGCAGAGAGAGAAATGGGCAGGGGAGAGGCTTCGAGAAAAGAAAAGGGGCAGAAGAGAGAGAAAAGGGTGGATCAAGCCGACGGTGGTTGTCGGGCGCGGCGCCGCGGCAAAGAGAGAAATGGGCAGCGAGAGAGCTTCGAGAAAAGGAGAGAGAAAATGAGCAGAAGAGAGAGAAAATTGTCAGGAGACGTGCTTTCTAGAGAAGAAGAGGAGAAAAGGGGGAGAGGAGAGAGAAAAGGGGCAGCGCGCGAGGATTGAAAATTTTTGAAACCCTAATCTATGTGTCCTGACACTTGGACACGTGTCGCTCAGCCAACCCCTTCCCGTTTGACACGCTGGCACCCGTTTGACACGCTGGCACGTCGCACGCACCTAATATTTTCTCCCTCTATACCACCTACTGGAATATTTTCTCCCACCTACTGCCCCATGCCTCGTCCTTTCTCCCCCCCCTTTTTGGCTTTTCAAAAAGATTTCTCTCTCTCCTGCTGAACTGACGTTCAACCGCTGCCTTCTTTTCCTTTTCCTCCTTCTTCTTCTTCTGGTTATCCTCTCCATCGCCGACCTTGCTGTTCTGTTGCTGCTACTGCTTGCTGTTCTGCTGCTGCATTTTGCTCTGCTGCTACTCGGTTGACGGCCATCACCGCCAGCCTCCATCCACCCGCTCAAAACTGAGCCACCCCAGCCGCTGCCGCTACTTCCTCCTCCTTTTCCTTTCTGTTTTGGTCGTCATTGTTGCTTACTTCCACCATGCTACCTCTGTAGCTCGACTAGCCATCAGCCGCACACCGGCTTGACTCAAGACAGCTGTTCACCACTACGAGCCTCCATCGAAGCCAACCACCTCCGTTTTTCTTTCTTCTCCTTCCTCTAGTTGCTGCTGTGTTGTTTCTGTTCAGACTGAGCTGGCCACCGCCCACTGCAGCTCCACGGCCTTACTTACTCATTGTTGGCGAGTTGCTATCTCCGTTCGCAAGCCGCCCGAGCCACCCAGTTGCGCCCAAGAACTGCCGGCCCACTCTTTCTTTTCTGGTTTCGTTCGAGTTGCCACACCAGATTCAAACCCCAGCTGTCACCGATGGCTAGCCGTCCTTGCTGTTGGCCAACCACCTTCGTCCAGCCGTCGGACCACCGCTGCACGCCTCCCTCTCTCTCGACTCTCCCTTTAGCTGAACAAGCAGCGGGTCCTCGGCTGAGATCTGGTCCCGTGCCGCCTTGCCTTGACGCGTAAGAAGTTCCCAGGTGTTCCCCTCACTACCGCCATCGCATTCATGGCCGATCGCAAACAGTGAGTTATATTCCTAATCCCTTAATTATGGGATAATCTTGTATTATATAGTTTATTTAGTGTTGTTGACATCTAAATTTTGGTGACTTATTTAATTGTTTATTAATTGCATTAAAAAATTAAGGATTATTTCTAATCCTTTAACAAAAAATTTCATTAAAATTTTATCACATATAGACATTAGGAGCACTTGCATCACTAATTTTAAAATTTACAAAAAATTAATTAATTAAAAAAATTCAATTTTTTCTATTAAAAAAAAAGAAAAAAACATTGGAAAAAACATTGTGGGTCCGGGTTAGGGCTGGGCCTGCCCGGCCCCTTTCTTTTCTTCTTTTCCCTCCCGCACGGGCTTGGCCCATTCTTCTTCTTTCCTTCTTTCCTCCTCGGCCCGGCCCACTCCGTCTCTTCCTTCTCTCGATTCTCCATCACATGGAAATGGGTTCTGCAAAAAGGAAAAGCAGAAAGAGCAGAGCAGAGAGGGCAGCAACGCAGAAGCAGGAAGCCAGAGAGAGGGAAACAGAGATAAGGTGCCCGAGACCGGAGGGGAGGCTGAGAGAGAGACCGAGAGGGACACAAAAAAAAAAAAAAGAGCAGAAAGAGAGCAGAGAGAGGAGCAGCAGGGCGGGGAAAAGAGGGAGCAGGGGGAGAGATTTTTGGTCCCAGGTTGAGCCGAGAGAACCGAGGGGAGGAAAACGAAGAAGAAACGGACAGTGAGAGAAACCGAGAGGGGACAGATCAGAGTCCGAGCAAGGCAGCAACTGAGGGAGAGCGAGAAAACTTCAGCTGACGCCTCGGCCATGCACAAGCTCCGCCCAAGAGCCCTTCAGTTGGCGCCCTCCAACTGTACCCGGTAGGCCCTTTTTTGTGTTCTGTTTTTACCTTATTCGCGCACACCGGGCCAGAGCTCGCGGCCGTCCGGCTCACGCGAACTCCGGCCCCGGCGGTTCCCCGTTGAGTTGTTCTGTGTTCTGGCTTGCTTTGTCGAGAGTCCCCGCCCGAGTTCAAGTCTCGAATGCACTGAGAATCACTCTTTCCATAGCGCACATTAGGTGTTCGACATAATGCTTAGACTAGATTTGAAAAATCTGGTTGGGAATCTCCGTCCTCGACGTGGCTGCTGCATCTATGGCCGTCGCTGTCTCTTTCTTTGTTCAAGTCGACGTGGGAGGAAGCGTCTTTGTGGAGTCGTTTTCGGCCAGTAGGGATGTCGGGGCTTGAGTTTCGAGCTCGGATGGCTGTTCGGTTGTTTCAACCATGAGGGGGTGACGGCGGTGGCTGGCGTCGGTTGGGCCGAACGACTGACGCTGGGCGATGGCCTAGCGACCTCTCGAACGCCGACAAAGACTTGCCATTGCAGCGGCGTCGGCTCTGTTTTTTTTTTAAAAAGTTGCAGGAGCTCCGACGAAGTTGAAGATGGCGGTGCATGGGGCGTGCATGGGGGAAGATGCAGAACACGTGAAGAAGAAAAAGAGAAACAGAAAAGAATAAAAAAATAGGAAAAATTAAAACAAAAAAAAAAAAAGGACTTCATCTTGGGCTTGTGTACTCCGGGTTGGGTTCATTGCGGGCCGAGATGGCTGGGCCGAGAGCAAAAAATTGGGAATGGGCTTTTCCATAAAAAATGAATCTACGTGGGCTTTTAAAAAAATTCGTAAGCCTTTTTTAATCTCTAGTGATTTAGGGCTGGCCCAGTCTTTTGTGGCCCGACCCGGACTGACAGGGTCTGAATCAGGTTAGCAGGGCCGGGTTTCCTGACCCAGTCCGAATTATAATTTTTTTAATAAAAAAATCATGAAAAAACCCAAAAATTCAGAAAATCAAAAAAAATATTAAAAATATTAAAAAATCATTAAAAATTTCAAAATTTCAAAAATTTCATGGGAAATTCAGAATCTTGAAAATTTATAAAAATTTTCGATAAAAAATAAAAAATATTTTATTAAAAAAATCTAAAATATTAAAATATAAAAAATTCTGAAAAATAAAATTTTCAAAAAAATCCCGAAAAAATTCCAAGTTTATTTAAGAGCTCCCTAAAAAGCTTTAAAATAATTATTGGACAATTTTCTCTTAAAGAGTGTCGGAAAATCATCGGCCTAACATTGTGTTTAAAATTAAACAAGCCCTTATGGCTTCACTTTAGGGTTTTAATTATCTTCGGATACAATTTCCCTTGAATGCATGCTTAGGATGCGATGATTATGGTTTTCCCTTTAGTTTAATTAGGATTATCATTTATTTATCTCTTAATACTAGATGTTTATTTTCGCCTGCAATTTATTTAATGCTTTCTTTGATTGTTGATTGTTAGTTTGATAGTTGCGCACCCACATGATCACCTCATATGTTAATGGTTAAGTCTAAAATCAATTCAAATTGCCTGACAAAAATATTTTTGAAATAAACAAAATTAGGTACCGAAAGGGCACTAATTGATTTATTAGTATAATCAAATCATCGACCCTAGAATCTCTCGTTGCGTAGAAAGTGAGGCACACTTTCATACCTCGCTTGGTTTCTAGCCGACCCCAATAGGCTAGTGTTGACACCCTATTTTTTGTTTACATGTTTTAGTTGCTTATTTATTTTGCTTATATTTATAAAAAATTGAAATTTCGAAAATCAAAAAAAAAAAGAAAAAAAAAAGAGGGGAAATTCGGTTGGCTGGGCTGGTCAGCCCAGCCTTGCCCTTTTGCTCCCATTTTATCTTAGCCCAGCCCATGTCCCTCCATTTTTTTACACATCCGGCCCATCACCTCCCCCTTGGATTCTCTCTTCTTCTTCCACGCGCGGCAGCAGGGACCTGCAAGAAGAATTTTAAAAAAAGGAAGCAAGTTGCAGCATGGGCAGAAGATGGAGAAGGTCAGACGGGCAGTGGTTAGGTCGGCAAAGTCAGGCGGCAGGAGGAGGTCAGACGGCAGCAGCACGTTGCCGAGGATAAGGGCGGGGGCAGCAGCAAGTGAAAAAAAAGGAGGGCGCCAGAGGAAGAAAGGGAACGGAGAGAAAGAGAAAAAGGAAGAGAAAGAGAGAGCTCGAGAGAGGGTACCGGGAGAGAAGAGAGAACAGAAGAAAAGGACGAAGACAGAATCGGGGGGAGGGGAAACAAAAAAAAAAAAAACGAGAGAGGAGAGGAGACCGGAGACCGAACTGAGCGACGGAAAGAGACCGAGAGACCGAGAACGAGAGAGCAAACGCCGGAAGAGTGTTTGAACGCCGCCGGAGTCCGCTTGTCAGCCGCTGTCCGCCGTGACGCCTCGCCCGAACCAGGTAGGTTTCTCTCCCGCCTGTTTCCATTTTGCTAGACGAGGTGGCGGGCCGGAGCTTGCGCCGACTGGTTCGCGCGAGCCCCGGCCCTTACCGGCCCTTACCGCCCCTCTAGCTTGTCTCTGCTTCCTTTTGACATAATTTCCGAAGACCCCTAGCGAATGCGAGGCTCCGTTAAGCCCGACGTCTCCGAATCCAGTAATGCCCATTAGATGTTCGATGAAATGTCTGAATGAAACCCAGAAAATTTCATGGTTGAATCTGTCCTAGATAACCTGGTTTCGTAGATTTTTTTTTGCCGTATATTGGTTACTCTCGTGTTTCCCTTAGTATTACACCTGCTTTCGTGAGATTTCCGTGCATTTTTTAGTCGAAGGGAGGCGTCTTTGGTTTCCGGTGAGAGGAGAGTGTTGAAGGCCGCCGGAAGTCGTCGCTGGCGGTGGCCGGCGGCGTTCAGCGTCGGTCGGACGGAACGACCAACGCCCGGCGATGTCATGGTGATTTCATTAGGGCAGGTGAGAACCCTCGGTAGCAGCAGTGCGGCGGAGGAGTCGCGGACGTCGGGTCTGTAAAAGGGAAACATGCAGAAGAAGAAATGAAGAAGAAGACCAAAAAAATAAAGAATAAGGAAAGAGAGAAGAAGAGAAAATTAAAAAAAGGGAATAAAAGGGAAAGGCCAAAAACAAGAGAAGATGGGGGGTGTCGGGCGTGCATGGGGGAAGAGATGTGCATGCAGAAAAAAAAAGATTAAAAAGAGAAAAAAAGAAGAAGAAAACAATAAAAAGGGAAAAGAAAAGAAAAAGAAAAATGGCAGGGGGCTGGGCTGAACTTCGAAGTGGGCCTAATCTGAAGTTTGGGCCAATCGCTGATATGGGATGAAGGCAACTGGGCCGAATTTTTTTAATTAAAAGTGGGTTGTCTTCATTTTTTTGGGCCATTTTAAAAGGGATTTTCGACCGGGCCGTTCGGCCAGCCCGGTCACTTGCTCCGGCGCAGACCGATAGGGTCCGGGTCAGTCTAGTAGGGTCGGGTCATCCGACCCGGTCCGAATCACCCTTTTAATAAAAATTAAAAAAATGTTTTTCTTTAATTTTCAGAAAGGTTTTAAAAGTTTATTTTATTTTTATTTTCTTTATTTTCTTTATTTTTCTTCTTCTTTCTTTTTTCAAATATTCCGAAATTCCAAAAAAATAGAAAAAATTAGAAAATTCCAAAAAGCATTAATAAAATTCAGAAAAATCAAAAAAAATAAATATTTTAAAAATCTTCAAAGTTTGTTTTCTTTAATTTCAGAAAATATTAAAAAATATTAAAAAGCATAAAAATTCAGAAAAATTCAGAAAAATCAAAAAAATTGCAAAAATTCAGAAAACCCTTAGAAAAAAAAATCAAATCAAAATTGAATAAGCCTTTAGGGCTCTACAATAGGGCTCTCCTATGCCTTGTTTTGTTATAATTTTTGGATGTTATTTCCTTACTGTAGAACGGTTAGGACAAATCTTAGATTTCTCGAATAGATTGCCATGGCCTCGTCAACACAGAATTAAGTTAGGTACCGAAAGGGCGCTAGTCGCATGATTAGCGTAATTAAGTCCCCGATCCTAGACCCTCTGATTGCGTAAAAGGCGAGACACGCTCTCATGTCTCACTCGGTTCCTAATCGACTTTAATAGACTAATGGCGACTCCTTGTTTGAAAATTTTTATGAATATCCCAATGTCGCGTGGGGTATGGGCTTGGGAGAGTCCAAGTTAATTAAGGGCCGTCGGCCCGAAATTAACAATACCCCTAAACCTATTATTATTTTCAGAAATTTTAGGTCACGACAGCTAGTAGCGACTTTTCATTTGAAAATTTTCATGAACACCCAATATCACACGGGATATAAACTCGGGAGAGCCTATGTCTAATGGAAGTCCTGGACCAACCCTTTGAACAATAACCCTAAACCTATTTATTTAGACATTTCTTTTCCCCTTAAGATGAGAAAAAATAGGTCGCAACAAGTGTTAAATGTGATTAGTGACTAATATGGATTAGCTATGCTTGATTGTGTGTTATGTGCCCTAAGTGGGATTTTTATAAGCTAATGGTAGCTTAAGATGATTTTTGCTAATTAAATCAGATTATGGTTAATTAGCATTATTTTATAGTACTAATCCTATTTTTGGTTAAGGAATGATTAGTATGAATTATTTATGATTAATTATTTTGGAGAAATAATTAATTGTAATTATATTATTTGATGGAAATTATTTAATTATGGAAATATTATATTTTGTGGAAATTAATTAATTAATTATAATAATTAATTAATTTCGAATTATCGGTTATTTTGGATAATTAATTATTTTGGAGAAATAATTAATTATGATCACTTATGGAGAACTAATTAAAGTGAGCAATATTTATACGTATTCGATTATTGCTTTTGGATAAAAAGGTTGATAATTATGTATACGATAATATTATATGGATTTTCAAATATTCATGGAATATTTTATGAAGTAAATTACTTTTGTTAAGTAATTATTTATGGAGATGATAAATAGTTATGACTATTTTGTGTGAGAGCTAGTTAATTATCGGGATAATTGACTAAAGTATTTTCTTGGATATTAAGATGGATTATGAGGATCATGGGAGCTTATAATTATTTTGTTATAGTCATTTATTTATGGGAATAATTGGCTATGATTAAATAATGGAGGTACGCAATCGTTTATTGAAGTGCGTATATCTTAAGAATTATGTGGACTCGTGTGAATGTGTGCTGAAGTAATTACGGGTGATTGCTTAATTGTATTTTTTTTTACATGTAAAAGTTGTAGTATTTTGATATGTACGCACAGCCACGCCTGTATTGATTGATGAGGAAAGAAGAAACTGGCATGAGTGGTTGATGTGCTAGTATGATCACATAAATGAGAAACGCGACCGATGGATTTCGGGGAAAGCGTTACTAATGGATTTCAAAGAAACGTGACTGATGGATTTTGAATACTTGATGGATTTTCTGAGAAAGTGTTACCAATGGATTTCGGGGAAATGTGACCGATGGATTTCGGATACTCAATGGATTTTGAGGAAATCATTACCAATGGATTTCAGAGAAACGCAATCGATGGATTTTGAATACTCGATAGATTTTGGGGAAAGCGTTACTGATGGATTTCAAATTTGGCCCTAAGTGAACGCAGTAATATGGATACACATGGATATTCAGAGTATGAAGTTAATAATTAATGTGCATTCTAGATATTGAATACATTTACTGCATAATGGTTGCTTGGCTTCATGCGTGTATTGAACATGTGAAATTTTAGGTGCCACGGAAAAAATGTTGAGCCTTGATGTGTGTTTACGCGAGGAGATATATAATTTGAACATGTTTAATTGCTATACACATGGAGTGTTATGTATGTGGTTTTCTAATTATGTGATTATTTATTTGCCTTTGTATGGCCCGTGTGATTAATATAGTACAAGGTATATGCAGTCGCAAGTTAAGGTTGCTTGTGATTGGATTTGATTGAGGTTTCGTTGCACATTATAGACAGAGCAAAGCGATGGTTGCTTGGCTTCTGTTTGGCCATCGTTAATAGGTTGCATGATTAGACTGCACCCGAAGCAAGCAAGTTTCCTAACTGAGGCTTAGAATAATAACTTACTAAGATTTTATTTTAACCATTTTCAAGTCATTGATGGATGTGCTTGGCTGTTGGCTTTTAGACTAACTAGACCTCGAACTTTAAGGATAAAGGAGAAAGTAGATTGACCCATTTGCCCTTATATCTTTTGATGGCCATTGGATTAGTACTTAATGATAGAGTTGCACATGTATCTGTTCACTAGGATGAAACGAGGTTGTTGTGAATTGTGACATCTTGGAATTTCTTGAACTATTTTTGGGCTTTAATTATGAATGTTTTATCGATTCGTTGTTAGCTAAGTTTCGCTATGAAGTGATCACTCACGAGATACTAACCAAAAATGAAATGCTATTGGAGACTCATGCGAATGCGTAAGTCCTAAAAGCTGCTCATTAGTTTGCGGACTTACTAAAGTTACGATTGATTGACTCAGTTATGATTTTTAATCCAAATTTGGATATTGGATGTTGAGATTAATTATTGGACTTTAGCCTCATTATTTTTCCAAAATTTCTGAGTACTCGAAAAACATTGGACATAGGACAGCCGAGCAAAAATTCGGACCCGAAACCTGCCATTTGTTTCCTTTCCTCTCCTCCTTCTCTATCCCACGTGCGCCTTCTCCCTCTCGTTTTTTTTCTCTCTCCTTTTTCCCTCCTTTTCTTCCCGTTCTGATTGCACTTGCCCCCTCCTTTCTTCCTCACGTCCCTTCCTTCTGCACTTTTCCTCTCTGCCGTTGCCCCCCCCCCCCTCCCCCAACTTGTTGTCCTTTTCTTTTCCCTGCCTTTTCTCTGGTTTGACTTTTCAAACCTACACACACACTCTCTCTCGGCTGAAACCGCACAGACGTGCGGGGCTGCTTGCTTCTTTTTCTTCGTCTCTTCCCTACACTGGCTGAGCTGCTGCTGCTATTGCTGCGTTGTCGCACCACCGCCTCACCGCCTGCCACCACATCTCCGCCACCACTCCTACTCATCGCCAGGTCGCTGGTGAGTCACCGTCCACCGATCTCGAGTTGAACCAGCCTCGTCTAGCCCTTGTCCTCCTCTTCTCCTCCTCCGCCCGTCCTCCCTGAACCGAGCTGGTCCATCAGCCGTCGGCCGTCTTCTGAGCACCGCCACTTGGCACCGCCTTGGTCGCAACCACCGTCCGTTGAGCTTGACAGCCGCGGCCGTCTGCTGCTTCTCCTCTCCTCTTCCTGTCTCGGTCGAAGCCGATCGCCACTATCCCAGCCGCCACTTCGTCGTTTTGCTACTGCCATTTCCGACTGCCTCAGCTGCCGTGGTTGGCTAGTCGTCCACCATCCAGTCGCCGGCACCCATCCCAGCTAGCTGATTGCCCGTCCTTCTCTCCCCCTCGCTCGGTTCTGGCTTCGGTCGAACCAGCTGCCCTTACTGCTACTCTAGCCGCCGGCCATTGCCCTGACTGCCGTTTGCCGTCCCCCAGTTGACTAGAGAGCCATCCCTAGCCGGACCAAGCTGCTGGACGTTCCCTTCCACCCTCGGCACCTCTTTGGTTGAACGGCAGTGGTTCTCCGGCCAAGATCCGGCCACCGCGTCATCCGTCCTGACACCCCGGAGGTGTCCATGCGATCGCCTTGTCGTCCCTATTGCAGCGGTGCCTTCGCCATCATTAAACGGTGAGTTTTGGCTCTAAACCCTCGTTTAGCGTATTAATCACATTTAGGGTTAGTTTAGTTAGGTTAATCAGGATTAGGTGGTTAGTTATGGTTATTTTGGCTAATTGGGGCTAGTGGAGGTTAATTAGAGACTTATGGTAATTTTAGTCAATTATGTGTTTATTTTATTATTTATATTTAATTATTCCGAAATTAATATAATATTGTTTTATTATTATTTTAATAATAATAAATAATATTCTTGATAATTATTGTGTTTAATAATTATTAAATAGGATAATTCCCCGTGTTTGGATTAATTACTTTCCGATAAGTAATTGTGGTAAATAGTGATTTACGGGAATTATCGGTCGCCGCATTATTGCAAAACGATTATTGTTTGAGGTAACAATTGATTGATTTGCTAATTGCTTGTTTATGCCCTATTGATTGAAGCACGTATATTCTAGGAATTATATGGTATTTCCTTACGAAATTGGTTGATTATCGGAATATCACAATGTGGCGGTTCATGAATAATATGTGGAATAATTACTGCTTTGTATGTAGACCTCATGCATGTCCTGTGTGGATTATGATGTGTGCTTATGAGTCCACTTGTGCTGGACTTGTGCCCTGAGGCGTGTGTGACGTGGGGTGGAGGGCAGCCCCAATGCATGTTTATGCGAGGAAAATGTTAGAGCTCTGATGCATGGTAGACATGAAGGTAGTGGTGGTTGTGCCCTAATGTGTGTTTACACAGGGAAAATAATAGAGCCCCGATGCATGATACGCAGGGAGGTAATGGTGGTTGTGCCATAATGTGTGTTTACGCGGGGAAAAGGATAGAGCCCTAATGCGTGATATGCGGGGAGGTAGTGGTGGTTATGCACTAAAGCGTGTGATGCGGGGAAAAAGGAAGAGCCCTGAAGCATGTTGACGCTAGGAGATGCATAATTGGAATACGCTTGGTTGCTATGTGCATGGAACGTTATATGTGTGGTGTTCTAATTATGTGATTATTTGTTTGCCCTTGTGTGGCCATGTAAGTAATATCATGCAAGGTATGTGCAATCGCAATGTGATTGGATGGTTTAATTATTGGTTGTTATTATGAGAGCCATACTTGTTAGGTACCCCTAAGGTGGATTGATGCACTAGCCGAAGTTTAGCACCTGAATTTACTGAGATTTTATCTCACTAGTTATTATTTAATCATTTTCAGGTCCTTGAGAGATGTGCCTAGCCGTGGACTTTTGGATTGAATAGACCTTGAACCTTAAAGATAAGGGAGGAAGTAGATCACCATTTTTTCCTTATGTATTTTGTTGATTATGGGAATAGTGCCCAAGGATAGGGTTGTATAAGTACCTCTTTCTTAGGGATTGAATGAGGTTGTTTGAATTGTTTATGTTTTATGACTATCCCTATTGATGATGTTTGACCGGGGTTTATTAATTGTTTCCGCATGTGCATATTTATCTGATAAAAAGAATGATTGGCGACGCATCCTGGGATGTCGCACTCTTTTGACCACAAGTGAAAAAGGGGATCGTCGCATTCTTGAGAGTTAGAGGCATGACATGAAGTGTCTATCTTTTGACTATCCATATTGTTGATGTTTGACTAGGGTTTTATATTCATTTTTGCATGCGCATATTTATAATATAAAAGGAACAGTCTGCGATGCATCCTAGGATGTCGCATTCAAATGACCGCAAGTGAAAAGGGGATCGTCGCATACTCGAGGGTTGGGGTGTGACACTATTGATTCGAATTCATATTGACTTTATTATTCTATGCAAGTACGAAGACAATTTCCCCAACAATTTTAAGGGATTTGTTTTGCAACAATGGAGTGGGAGTTCGTTTCAATTTGTGAGAAGAAGAAGAAGAAGATGGCGAATGTGTCCTCTCTCGCCAATTACAAGCCCATCTTTCTTAGGGATCAATCAGTTGGCAAAATGAGCATCATCACTTGCTTCATGTACGACAAGTTTGATACCACTTACTAGGCCACCATTGGAATTGATTTTTGTCGAAGACGATGTACCTTGAGGAGTGTGATTGCAGCTTTGGGATACTGCTGGATAGGAGAGATTCCGTAGTCTCATCCCAAGTTACATTAGAGACTCATCTGCTGCAGTTATCGTGTATGGGACACTTAACTCTACAAAGCAGGGCCCAGACGGCACGGTTGCTTGCGAAACATGCACCAAGACCAAATCGGAGAAATTACCACCAAGCCATTTTAGACTATGAGAAAATTGTCCGTGACACATGCAGATCTATAGGATTTGTGTCTGATGACGTTGGTCTTGATACTGACCAGTGCTAGGTTCTGGTCAACATTGAGCGGCAGAGCCTTGATATTGCCCAGGGAGTCCATGGCCATCTCTCCAAGCGCCTACAAGAGAATGGTTCCAATGATTAGGGCCACATGAATGAATGTGCCACCGATGAAACCCCTGAATTTGATGCCTATCGAAATTCAAAGCCTCTCACCTTCATGCCCGACATTGAGGATGCCAAGACTCAGATCCATGAGATCAAACACAAGGTATGGTTCTATTACACCTTTTAGAAGGTTTTGGCTTATACAATGTTGTAGATTCCGATCCTAGAATTGCCGGTGTCTTCTTTTAGCCCCTCTCAATTCCAGTTTATGCACTTTTGATGCCATGATTCTCTTGCATTTACTGGATGGTTAAAGAATGTTGTTACATGCGTGGGCTAATATATAGTGCTCTAGTTATGGAGGCAATCTGGAATATGGGCATGATGGTGATTGATTTTGTTTTTAGTTTTTCGAGATTTCTCTTTCTGAGAAAATGGTTATAAACTCACAACTATCAGATATTTGTTCAGTGGGTTGCTAATGTGATCCATGTAATAAAGATGAAGTGGAGTATTTATTATGTTGATAAGGTTGATTTGTGTAGGAATGCTTGTAAACATCGAATAAATGAAGGGATGCTGAATCCATAATATTTTGAAGTGCTATCCATTTTAGTGGTCTTGGCCACCTTGTCCATGCGATTCGGCAAGACAATAGAGATAGTCTGTTGAAAAGAAACCGGAGGTTACCGTAGTTTGTGAATAAAATGAACGTAGGTGTTATCTAGAGAATAATGCGTCCCTATTTCCTTTCCTTGCTCTAGCCATTTAAATAGAGTCAATGGTTTCATTACCATCATTGTTTGTGGGCTATTGCTATATGTGAATGCAATGGATTTTAAAAAATTACATTCTTTGCAAGAGATTCAAAGATGCATAGTTTTGAATGGATGCCTCTTGAAATGTTCTTAAAGTCAGGGTATCCTAAGGGGACTTTGGAACCAATATGACTGGAGTCATTGGGACTAAGAAGTATATGACTTTAATTTTTAAAATGAAAGATTTGGGAAGTCGATACTTTTTTGGATATTGTCGCGACCTATTTTTTTCGTCCCGGATGGGGGAAAGGAATGTCTGAATAAACAGGTTTAGGGATACTGTCCAAAGGGTGGGTCCAAGACCCTTATTAGACATGGGCTCTCCCAAGCCCATACCCCGCGCGACGTTGGGTGTTCATGAAAATCTTCGAATGAGGAGTCGCCACTAGCCTATTGAGGTCGGCTAGAAACCAAGCGAGGCATGGGAGTGGGCCTCACCTTCTACGCAACCAGAGATTCTAAGGTCGGGGACTTGATTGCACTAATTAACTAATTAGTGCCCTTCCGGTACCTAATCTTGTTCATTTCAAAAAGATTTCAGCCAGGCAGTTTGGATTGATTTTAGACTTAACCACTAACATGTGAGGTGATCATGCAGATGCGCAATCATCAAAATAATAATCAGCAATTAAAGAAAACATTAAATAAATTGCAAGAGAAAATAATAACAACCTTAATTAAACTAAGGGGAAATCATAATCATCGTATCATAAGGGTGCTATCAAGGGCAATTTGTATCCGAGGATTAAAACCCTAAGGCGAAGCCGTGAGGGCTTGTTCACTTTTAAGCACAATCTTAAACCGATGATTTTCCGACATTTTTTAAAGAGAAAATTGTCCAAGAATTATTTTAGAGCTTTTTAGGGAACTCTAAAACAAACTTGGAATTTTTGGGATTTTTGAAAACTTTTTCTTTTTTTTTAGAATTTCTAATATTTTAATATTTTTCGATTTTTTTAAAATATTTTTTTTTTGAGAATTTTCATAAATTTTTAAGATTCTGAATTTCCCTTGAATTTCCTGAAATTTCGAAATTTTTTATGGTTTTTTAATTTTTTTAAATGTTTTTATATTTTCTGAATTTTTTAATTTTTTTTTATGAAAAATAATTCGGGCCGGGTCTCTTGACCCGGCCCTACTAAACTGACCCGGCCCCTATTGGTCCTGGTCGGTTA